>NQII01002957.1:202540-293558 GCA_002778355.1 Clitarchus hookeri
TACATCAAAATGGTCTTCACAGAAATAAATTGAAGAATTAGGCGATACAATTGCAGGGTCCCGCCGTGCAAGATTTAACCACTTATTTCTCATTGTTTTGTTGTTTGGAACGTAAACGAAAACCTTGTTGGGAGTTTTTATCGATGTGTTAGTACATTTAGGCACTGCACACCACTTATACACTTTAGAATTCATTTTAAAACACAAAATAACTTAATTTGTCTGACTATTGTCGAGTATTTGTTACTGGTTGAGGTTTGTTTACGCGAGGCGTGACGTCACAAGCCGGCGCCATTACGCTTTAAGCGTTTTAGTGCGAAATTTAAAATAACTATTTTAATGGCTAATTATTGCTATTAAACCTTAATTTCCTGGAAAAATTATAGATTTTTAGTAAATAGTGGAAGCGTAAGAACATTATTTAATGTATTTTAAAAAATTGTCATCATGCCTATTGCTACTGAATATTTTAGTTCATATTTAACAAAAACAAAAAATGAGAAATTTGAGTTATATTGAATTATACGTCAAACAAACCATTATTAAAAACCTGTAGACATCTCTACAAAGTTCGCCATTCCTGTAAGGAACTATTCAAGTGTTTAGGGTTTGCTTGGACATTCGTGAAACCGAAATAATTGTAACCTTTAATATTGACTTGTTTCTTGTAGTTTCTTGTAAATATTTGTAGTTTTGTGAAACATATATTATTTATTAACGAACTATAAGTCCATGCACTTCTAACGTGTAAAGTTGTATTTTTGTGAAATGAGCCTGCAGCATCGCCTGGCACGATTCCCACATGCTAAATTCCCGGAGCACACCATAAACTCCTAGTATTTTTTTTAACTAACTGCACTTTTGTAACCTACTCTACTAGAATACTTACTAATTCTATTCAGTACTACTATTCTAAACTAATTGGCTTTTTAAAATACCTACGGTTTTTCACTATCCAGTGATTATCATATCCGAATTAAGACATGAGGTATCAGCATTTTAATATCTTCGTCATTAAGGTGTGAAATATTTATATTGTACTTTGGAAAAAAGAAAAACTTAATTTCTGTATGATTTGTGACAGAAAATAGGATGATTTGTTCTATATATTTTCACATAATAACTGCATTGTTTGAGAATAATGTATGTTAGAAAGTGTTAATGTTTGACCCTATATATTTCCTTCGATCTTTCTTTTGTATGTTTATCTATGGTGTTTTTCTGCAATGCTGCACGTGGTGTTTGTTTTGATTAGGAAATCGTTTGATCTGAATAAATTGTTTTTATTCTTCTACAGTTGTTCGTTTTTTTTGTTGGAAAGGTAACAATGTCACGTCCGGAACATCAGGCACCTCCGGAACTGGTGAGGTTGTGTTTATTATGGAATAGGACCACATGATTCTGAGAGTAATTTTTTTATTTTTCACTGCAGAAGTTGTTTCTTCGTTCCCTGAAAAAGGTATTTTGATGTAACTTTTACACTGTTAAATTTTTGTGGAGCTCTTTTAAGGGGTTTGTGAAGACCGGAGGCTCATGTGAAGGAAAGGTGGTAATTATTCAGTCTCGCAACTTTTTTGTAAAAAAAAAAAATCGCTGAAAGTGGTATAGTTCCACTCAATTACACAGAACACGAATTTTCTAGGAGCATTAATGTATTACCAATACAAACCACGAATACGATAGTGGCGAGGGCTATGAAGATCAGGGAAATTGTGGGGTAGAATCACTAAAAATACACCCACGAAAAATACAAAAACACCTCAATTTAACATTTGTCCACCCAATTTCACCATATGTGCCCACCTAACCTAACTGAACTTAATCCCACAATGAGCGAATCACTATTTTATATTTTTAATCTAACATAGTATTGTAGGGTGTTAATCTAACCTAGAATTGCTGGGTTTTAATCTAACCTAGGATTGTAGGGTGTTAATCTAACCTATGATTGTAGGGGTTTAATTGAAGCTACGATTTTAGTCCAAGCTAGGATTTTAGGTTTTTAAAGTAACAGTAAAACGCACCGGAAGTATGTGAATTAACTCACCTAGGTAGGCGGCAGNCTAGGATTTTAGGTTTTTAAAGTAACAGTAAAACGCACCGGAAGTATGTGAATTAACTCACCTAGGTAGGCGGCATGTACAATTCCATTGTCCTCGGCCAATTCAACTGTCGTGCACCTTACCTCACTCAACAAAAGACCANCCAATTCAACTGTCGTGCACCTTACCTCACTCAACAAAAGACCATGATCTACTAAAACGTCCAAGTAACACCAGCCACATAGCCGAATATTATGCACAGAAGCACTCGTTCTTGCACCCTCAATTTTTAAATCACAAATCTTCGCATGGTCGGATTCGGACGTGTGCAAAACACACACGCACACCACTCGCCACGAACCGCACTGTCTCACATCTAAACTGCAACTAACATACGGTGATGTCTACACATCCACAGTCAATAAGGTGACGGCGAGATGCACATTTGTTTACGTTACTACAGCATTACTTCACCAAACATCATGGTGTCCGACAAACAAAGCGGACTAACTGCTCGTACATTTATCTATTTTATTTAGTACGTTCTACTAATTTTAACATTAAGCCCTCGTCAATATTAAAAATGTAAGCTGTGCAGAACCCATTTATGTTACTTTTGTGGATCTAGGACGTCTTCTTCAGAAAAGCCGCTACTCTGAATAATTACTGGAAAGGTTTACAAAACAAATAAATGGTTTGTACTGATGGCATAAGCCTTATTGTAATGACACACTGCATGCGTGTGAGTGCGTTTAACCTACATGATTAATGTACCGTAGTCTCTATGGTATCTGAGACAGTGCAGTAATGTACAACTTTAGAATTATTGCTAAAATTGTTAACATCCTTAAAGTTCACCTGAATGTTTTTTTTTTTCACATATGCATTTTTTAATTACATGTTATACAGTGTCGTTGTCAATACAGACTACAGCTGACAGATAAGCACAATAGTACACTTAAAACATTTTAATTGTGAAGCAACTGTTGTTCATATTAACTTAAATACTTAAGGCATTGGCNCACAATAGTACACTTAAAACATTTTAATTGTGAAGCAACTGTTGTTCATATTAACTTAAATACTTAAGGCATTGGCCCATTACAAAAAAAGAAAGGTAATTGGGGTTCATTGAACATTAAAAAATATGTGCAATAAAAGTGGATGTACAAAACAAATTGCTTAATCAAAGTGTTGTTGTCACAATGATTAATTTATCAATACCCTGCCATTGAATTTCATGAATGTTTTTAAATTGTTAGAAAAACTATAAAAATATTTTAAACTAAAATTTAAAAATGAAATGTAAAAATTTAATTGAAAGTGTTTTTTGGTTTAATTATTTTTTAGCAAGAAATTATTGCATTAATGTATAAAACTTATTTTACAGCACATATTGTTATTTATTCTACACATTTACTTTCTTTAAAGTTTAGTTTATATAATGTTTGTTTTTTCTTTCTTTCAGTTCTACAATGAAACTGAAGCAAGAAAATATTCAGAAAAGTAAATATATTTTTTTAACTACAATTTTTAAAGTTTAATTAAATGTTTTACTGTGTTGACATTTAATACTAGTGTACTTGTGTTGTAATTAGTATTTAAAAATAATATTTTTCCTATTTTATAGTTTTATAAAATGTATGATTAAGATTACGTTTTTTATTACAAGAAATATAATCGGGATTAGCACATTGCTTTGTTATTATTATGAATGTAGTGGTTAGGAACATTTGATTGTTGTTGATTTTAACTGTTGTAGTTTTTAATGTTTAAACAAGTTTTTGGTTCAATACAACTTGAGTTGTTGTTACATTGAGTGCAGTCATGTAACAATCAGCCAACCTGAGTAGTCTGACTGAGTAGGTGTTTATTTACAGGCATTTGCAAAGAAATTTGGAACTATAATATTTACTATACTCTGCTGCATTTAATAATGTCATTATGTTTGACAATGTGTGTTCAATCTTACGTATAATTGTTATTTTCTGTTGATGTATCTGTTCAGCCAATTTACTAAGAGTTTATTTGTTTATAGGCTATGTATATTTTGCGTTTCACCATAATGCATCACCATACTCTCTGTTTTTTTGGTCCAACCACGTCCGGTGATGTGGAAGCTGGAGAACCAAATGTAGGGTTTGAAGACCTGCATTTTTCAATAGTTAGTGGCAAGTTCGTTAGTAATTTTATGGTGCAGTGTGAAGTAGTTTGAGCTTCCATTTTAAGAGAATTATTTCTGGCAATTTTAGCACCCCATAATTCCTATTTCGTACATAAAGTTACCATAGCATGTGTATTACTCTGCAGACTGAACCCATTTTCTGTTTCAGCAGAAATCTGTTATATTTGTGACGTTCATGCGCTGCTATAAACTGACAGTTTAAACTGCCTACCTGAACTCTGGCATTTGAATGTCATCCAACACTTCAGGTGGTGATAATTAAGTTTCGACACTTCATCTCCAAGAGAAATTACAGTTGCTCATCCATATTGTATTTCTTGTTAATTTTGTCTATTTCCAAATTAAATGGTGTGGCTCGATCCATAGGAATTCTTAGTCTTACTTTTACCCCAATCAAGGTGCCAACATAGTCGAGTCTCAGTTGAATAATCTCGCAAACACATCCATCACGACAGNTACTTTTACCCCAATCAAGGTGCCAACATAGTCGAGTCTCAGTTGAATAATCTCGCAAACACATCCATCACGACAAAGTCAGAGCAAGTTCAATTTATGCAGGCTACTGCAAGAGTCAACTGTTGCTATTCATAATTCATTCTCAAATGCCAAAATTACGTTGCTCTAATAATCCAATTTATGTCACCAAAAACATAACAATACATCAATAGTGTCATTGTTTTCAAGTTTAAGCAACTCACTCATTTCAACTACAGTCTATTTGCAATTTCTTCTCACTTTTTGAATCAAACCTTTGAAAAATCACCTCGTGTATGACATGTTTGGTTTTTTCCTAAATGCATCATATTTCACAAGCGTTTTATACTCGTGTTAGCATAACTGTACATTATTTTGGATTAAATTGAAATTTCACGTAAGTTTTGTTGCTAAATTGTAATATTTAGTTTTTATATAATTTGAATAAAACCAGGGAGAAAATATGTGTGTTGGTAATGCCTAGTAAGAAATAATTCTTATTCAAAATATTATTACATTGAGTGCGCACGAATGCAGTGCATTGTCCCTTTGGTGTAATTTTCTAGAATCTATTAAGCTTTGTTAACATGAGGTGGAGGAATATTCTGGAAGTAGAACTTCAGCAGAGCTTCAGAAAAGTTAGAAGTAACTCTGAATGGACTATATTAATGTCACATCTATTGCATATGATGACCATTCCAAATTGATATTGTTTTTCAACCAACTCCGCTCAGCACCCTTGTCAAACTACACTGACTCTCATGCATGGCACTTCCCACAGTGCGTAACCAAAGCAGAATGCTGTGGCAGATAGCATGCACAGCCAGTTATGGTAACATTTACAGAAGTGGTACCAATTAATGAAAATGATAAATTAAAGTTTGATACCATACTGGTAGTGGGTGATTAACTAAAATATACGTATCTTGCAAGACATCAACAATAATACTACTTATTAAAACAAAAGGGACGCTACCAAGTTGTTACAACACATTATTAAAATGTTATTTTGTTGTTAAACTAACCTTTTGTAAATTGTCACTACAGAACATGAATGGCATTTAAATTATGCATGCCCAGGTTGTCCCATATTGTTTTACATAATAAGTTAATTTTATCAAAAAAATTTGTTTAATTAAAACTTATTGGTAACTGAAAGCACCCCCTCCACCTCCCTCACTCACCCAACACATGTTCCATTCTGTCAAGACGGAAGGTCGATCAGTAACCACACGTGTTCTCACCAACAGTTTGACTTGTCTGACCACTTCTTGTAATGCATCGGTTCTCTCAGTTTCACAGTAGATAAGTACACAGAGGTGAACTGGCATAGCAGTTCCTTTGATGTTGGTGTACGCATTCTCTGATTGGCTTCACGAGGCTTTTTAGGTGGGCCATGCATTTATTAGCTACTGTGTGCTGCAAAATTTTCTCAGTTTGCAGGGTAGACAGCTAGAAAAATAAATTGCCAGATGCATTCTTAAGTTCACTGTGTCTCAGTGCACTGCTTACTAGCAGCATTGTTCTACATGGGGGATACTTTTGTTTGGAAGAAAGGCCTTGGAGAAGTGTAGTTTGGTCAGAAAGATGGCTGCAAGATCTGTGCGAGTTCAGTCATATCCCCTTGTTAAAGTAACTTGAGTCAAATGGAGCAAAATATTTCCAGAACTACATGAGAATGGACAAATGCACATTTGAAATCTTACTTTGTAGTATTCCTTCCCCGAGTGTTTGTGTGAATATTTCTCATTCCGCAGATCTCGTATACATGGTAAATTACGATACAACTCAGTTAACTCGGTCCAAAACTTTTTATTTTAATTTAGAAGCATTTTATGCACAACAATTATAACACAGTGAAATGCAATTGCTGAGGGTGGCGCATTCCTGCTGTCAAAGATGCAACACACGTTCTGACACGTCAGCTGTGTCTGGCTAGTCGTTTGGGATTTCTCACTCGGTATCCAACACATCTCCAACCGCTCAGGTGGTCAGAAGACCTGGTGTAAACAACCCACACACAATCAGACCTATAGGAGTTGGTCGGATCATGTATGGGGGACTTAAAAGATATGGTCCATACGGTATAAGAAGGCCACTTTCTGACAGTCAGTGAGTGGCAACTTAACGTTTACGAAACAAACGAAGTGCCATTTACAAAATCTTGTATCAGCTGATGCACGAACGAACAAAAGTTAAAATTACGTTGGCTATTCTGAGTGCACTGCCAATGCACATCACAAAAGCAGAAAATACGCGGGTAAGAAAGAGTTCTTACATTTATTAATGCATTTTATTTTACAAGGACACAAAACAATGGTTGTTAGTGTTAAAAACTAAACTTCGTGATAATGTAGTTATGTATAGGTGTTCAAAATGAAATGTACAATAGAACGATACGACGCGGAAAAGTTTTCTGAAGTTGTGCTAACTTCAGAAAGTTTTTTCACGTCGTATCATCCCTCTCCAACCTCGCTTTCAACACGTCCTTGATATTAATTCGAAAAGCATATAGAAATATTGCATAATATTGTTGAATTATTTTTCTATTAATTTGACGAAACGACACGAATTTGAAATATATTTCCAGCCCGTAATCTAAGAACAATCAACTTAAAATAATACGCTATCTGTTATCCAAAAACAGCGGCTCAAACTTCGCCGTGACGCGCTGTGCGCGCGATCTCTCGGATATTATGAGAGGTATTACTAGCCAGAAATGAACCTCTTTTTTGCGCGATGTATAACGAATTTACAAATAAATGCCAATAGTTATATTTTTCCACGGGCTCTGCATAATTTTTAAAGTACCATATATTTCATGTACAACGATTTGGAGTAAAAGTCATTTATATTCGGCCGGTAATCGTTCGTCTACGTAAATTATACGCCATATTGTTCTCATGAAACCCATCTCCTTGTTTGTAGAAAGTGAGATGCGTGAATAGTTTTTAAGCAATTCTAATGTTATTCCACGTCACATATTTCCAACTCGAATATATTAGCTATAACGCCCAAAGTGTGATAATAGATACAACAGACCGTCTCGCAAATGTTAACCCAAATTCACTATCTCGGACAAATTAAAAAAGAGTTAGCAAATATTTAATTATTTGCAACATTTTATATTTTTACTTGTATAACCTACTTATTTTTTTAGACAGATGTCAGTCTTAAAGTATCTTAACATTTGTTTAGCATAACAGTACAATGGCAAGTGGATTAGCTGACAGCGTGTTGATAAAAAATACAGCCCCGACTTGACGGACCAGCAATGGCGGAAGGATACGTAGTCACATGTAGTCAGACGTAAACAGTGGCGCTACTTTCGCAGACCTGTCAGAAAACGGCCTTCTTATACAGTATGGACTATAGTCAAGGACTTATAATTTTATTTTGATTGTTTACTACAAGTAAACATGATGGCATTGTTAATGATGTGCAGCTGTAGTCTGCTCACAAATGCTTACAATGTGATTGTGGTAATGGGACGAAAATGTGATCTGCACGCATACAGAAAATACATTTTTTGAGTGTAAAGGTGGGAAAATGTGAATTAAAAATAGGTTAATGTAATTAAAGTTAAATTTATTTATTTGATAAATACATGCTGTTACAATATGCAGTAAAGCCAGCATCAGATAAGTTTGCACCCCCCCAGTAACATAGTGTCGTTAGTCAAATTACTGGTTTTAATGAATCCATTCCATGTGAAATCACCAATGGGCTGAAAGTGCCCCATTTTTGATTTTGATAAAAATTTGTTCCTATGTTACCCTATCCTCGAGTTGACAGAAAAATATTGATTTAGATTTTTACCTACAAGTTGATGATGGCAGCCATTTTTCATACACGCTGCAAGCAGATTTCACAGATTTCGAAGGTTTACGTAACTAGCCGTACATAGAAATTATTTATTAACATATTACACTTTATATGCATTTTTCTAACTGTGATATTTTACTTATCACAGTATTTTACCAGGTTTCTGATTTGTGGTAGAGACCCAGACATATTTTACCGTGGTCAGGTAATCCAGTACCAATTTTTAGAAGTCCTTAAGTTATATGCCACAGTTGCTGACTTGTCTATTTTTGCAGCTCTCGCATGGTGGAAATCCAGCTGCAGATGTCCGAACGAGCGTTGGAACTGCTGGCCCTACCAGATCACCCCTGTTACGTCCTAGACCTGGGCTGTGGCTCCGGCCTCAGTGGACATGTGATAGAGGAGAATGGCCACATGTGGGTGGGCATTGACATCTCGTCTGCCATGTTAAGTACGTGAATCTTACATTCTTTTTTATTCTACCTGCCAATATTCACAGCACTGTTTTACATTCCATATAAAAATCAATCAGGGGACTAAATTGTCATGCCTCAGATTTAGGTTTTTTTTTTTTCCCATGACTTGTACGCATAAAATTTGTAAAACTAAATATTTTTGTACTAGTGTTTTTTTTAATATAAATAATTAGAGAGATAAAAATGATATACAAACATGCAAATAGTTCAGTAACTAAAGCTGTGGAGCATTACCAAGGCTCATTTTGAAGTTCTTGTAAAAAACTGATTTAATATGTAACAAATGTTTGGCTGTTCTGATACAGTTTAAAAATGTTTTGTAAGTAACTTAAAACTCCAATTTTGTTTTCTTTGAAATAAGAATTTTTTTCCCTTAAAATTATTTTGTTATGTGAATACAAAGTTTTGGAGAAATAGGGGTTTGTTATGGAACTTTTATTTTCTTTCAATATCAGTTCAAGTAGGAATTGGCCTATATCTTATCTTAAGTATATGTCTTGGAAGTGGCTTGGCATTGATTAACTTAAATTGAATATCATCATCAATTGTAATTGAATTTATTTTATAAATGTTTACTGGCTATTTGGTATATGTAGTATAGACAACTGTATCTTGTAGTATTCATGACATAATACACATGTCCCTGTTACATCATTGATTGTAGTGAAGTGCTTGCTGGCTTATAATCACTTACATCACAAGAAAATTAAATTAAAGTCCCTTTAATACTGATTTATATTTGGTTTTCTGTGAATTTAAACTGTCTGTATTTTATGATTACTACAAGCACAAGTAATTTTTATTAAATGTATAGAAATGAACAGTAGATTTAATGTTAAATGCCATTATGTGTTTAAATTAAAATTAAAACCTCGCAAGTATAGCCTTCTTGTCAAACCTCTTGCTTCCCATCCTCTTGATGTGCCAGTACCACCTCATTCTTATCTTCTCTGTATGATCTCTGCCAACCACGGTATCTATACTTTCTCATATACTACTTCAGTTTGAATTCTTTCCCTCCTAATTACTGCCATCATGCTCCCTGCAAATTTTATGCCCATTGCCCTTCTTTCTTTCCATCTTCTTGTCCACTATCCATGTTTCTGCACTGTATGTTAGTGGGTACTAAATTACGTCGTGTACAACATGTGCTTGCGCCTTAGTGGCACTTCTCTTTTTCAAAGTAGGTTCCTCACACACCTATAACAAGCATCTTCCTGCTGCATTCTCTGCATCACCTGTTTTGTGTTTCTCCTGTTTATTTTCAGGATGCCACCCAGGTATGGTCCATACGGTATAAGAAGGCCACTTTCTGACAGTCAGTGAGTGGCAACTTAACGTTTACGAAACAAACAAAGTGCCATTTACAAAATCCTGTATCAGCTGATGCACGAACGAACAAAAGTTAAAATTACGTTGGCTATTCTGAGTGCACTGCCAATGCACATCACAAAAGCAGAAAATACGCGGGTAAGAAAGAGTTCTTACATTTATTAATGCATTTTATTTTACAAGGACACAAAACAATGGTTGTTAGTGTTAAAAACTAAACTTCGTGATAATGTAGTTATGTATAGGTGTTCAAAATGAAATGTACAATAGAACGATACGACGCGGAAAAGTTTTCTGAAGTTGTGCTAACTTCAGAAAGTTTTTTCACGTCGTATCATCCCTCTCCAACCTCGCTTTCAACACGTCCTTGATATTAATTCGAAAAGCATATAGAAATATTGCATAATATTGTTGAATTATTTTTCTATTAATTTGACGAAACGACACGAATTTGAAATATATTTCCAGCCCGTAATCTAAGAACAATCAACTTAAAATAATACGCTATCTGTTATCCAAAAACAGCGGCTCAAACTTCGCCGTGACGCGCTGTGCGCGCGATCTCTCGGATATTATGCGAGGTATTACCAGCCAGAAATGAACCTCTTTTTTGCGCGATATATAACGAATTTACAAACAAATGCCAATAGTTATATTTTTCCACGAGCTCTGCATAATTTTTAAAGTAACATATATTTCATGTAAAATGATTTGGAGTAAAAGTCATTTATATTCGGCCGGTAATTGTTCGTCTACGTAAATTATACGCCATATTGTTCTCATGAAACCAATCTCCTTGTTTGTAGAAAGTGAAACGCGTGAATAGTTTTTAAGCAATTCTAATGTTATTCCACAACAGACCGTCTCGCAAATTTTAACCCAAATTCACTATCTCGGACAAATTAAAAAAGAGTTAGCAAATATTTAATTATTTGCAACATTTTATATTTTTACTTGTATAACCTACTTATTTTTTTAGACAGATGTCAGTATTGAAGTATCTTAAAATTTGTTTAGCATAACAGTACAATTGCAAGTGGATTAGCTGACAGAGTGTTGATAAAAAATACAGCCTCGACTTGACGGACCAGCTGATGGCGGAAGGATACATAGTCACATGTAGTCAGACGTAAACAGTGGCGCTACTTTCGCAGACCTGTCAGAAAACGGCCTTCTTATACAGTATGGACTATATCTGAAGTTTTCTACCTGCTTCAGGTCCACTCCATCTAGTGGACCTAGTGTCATTTATTTTATACAAACTGGTTTTTGAATTGGTACAACAGCAACACACTTCCATTCCTAAAATTTCAGGGTGCCCTTTGATAGACACTTAGTGCAGTTTTAATTTTTACATTTGGTTTATGGAAGGATATGTAATGGGGGAAAAAGGAGGANTTTGATAGACACTTAGTGCAGTTTTAATTTTTACATTTGGTTTATGGAAGGATATGTAATGGGGGAAAAAGGAGGAGGTAAGTAAAGCTTTCAGAAGTCTTCAGTTAACAGAAGCAACTATAATGATCACATTAATTTTGTTCAGCTGTAGCAGTGGAGCGTGAAATGGAAGGGGACTTGATACTGGGCGACTTGGGCCACGGTGTGCCTTTCAGGGCAGGCGCATTTGATGCTGCAGTCAGCGTGAGTGCCTTGCAATGGCTCTGCAACGCAGATAAGAAGTTCCACCATCCCGTGAAACGACTCTACAAGTTCTTCAGCACTCTCTACGCTTGTCTGGTGAGAGTTTGTTTGTGGATTGCGGCTGTTTATTGTTTATTTGATATGCTTGGTCTAGTGATGAGCAGGACTGGCGTGTCATGTACAGTTGTCAACAGATTAAAAGTCTNTGTTTATTTGATATGCTTGGTCTAGTGATGAGCAGGACTGGCGTGTCATGTACAGTTGTCAACAGATTAAAAGTCTAACTTTTAAATATTAAACACTGTTAATAATAGGAGGAAAATTATAAATATTTCGTTTTTTAATTTGTATATATTTTTCAGTGGTACATGAAGTATGGTAACTTCTGCAAAGTAGTTTTCCATGAAATTGTTGCTTCCAGAAATATAACCCAGTGTACATAATATCCTTAAACAGTACAGTATTTGCACCGGATAACGAACCCTGGCCAGCCCAATAGCTAAAAAAGTCTTTATGAGTGACTGGCAAATGAACAGAACAAATTTAGAGCCTAAACTGTGATGGTCGAGTCAAAATGCATGTGGACCACAGAGCTAGTGGCCAAGTGCTTAACAAAAAGTCTCTTGAAATTTATTTATAGCTTTTCTGGGTTATCAGAAAGGTGTAATATTGTATTTGTATCTGAGAGGAGATCTAAAAAGGACAGCATCATTCATACCTTTTTCACTTCCTCTGGCTGGCAAACTTCTTGAAGTATGTAATCAGGAACTGTATGTGAATGCAATCTTGTAATATTACCAGTGACTGACATTTGTTAGTTAACCCAGCTTTATTATATCTTGTGCCTTGCATAAGGCATCTTTGACTGTCTGCCACATTTAAACTAGGGGGAAAAACCATCCAGATGCATTTTACTTTAAATCATAACATTGCAAATATTTCAGAAAAAAAATTAATACAGTAGAGCACCCCTCAACTGGAATCGTCGGGGGAAGGGCTATTCCGGTCGAGGGAAAATTCCGGTTAAGGGAAATGAGGGTGGGATGGTGTGAAAAATAACACATTTTTATTCTGAACTCGTGTATATGTGGCACATAAGTTTAATTTAAGAAATCGATGAGTGTAAATTATAAGTTTTATCCTTAAAGTTACAAAACCATAAAAAAAAAAACACTACGTTCTGTTTATGAAATGTGAGTCGTAAAACTCCCGGCGCTGCGTTGATGACCTTTATTCTCAACCTTCTAGGGGGGATTCTTATCTCTTCGCGGAGGAGTGCGTGTCTGCCTGAGTAAGCGAGATCTGGATATACTGTGTACCATATAAGAAGGCCACATTTTTGACAGTTGAAAATCGCCGTGTCTTTTCGTTTATGTATCCATTCGCCATCAACAGGCGTGTCAAAAATAGGCTTTGATGTGGCGAGTCAGCGCGTCCAGGAGGTGCTGCTCCGTGCGGCAATTGGTGAACTGCTTGGGTGGCGCTGCATTCGTAAACGGAGCTTGGTGGACGTGTGTAGGGTCGTTCGTAAACGCTGTACACAAAATATATGTTACTTTCAAAAGTATACAGAGCTCGCGGGAAAATAAAATTATTTGTATATGCGCCTGAATACGTTATTTTAAACAACAAAACTATTATATGTTTCTGGGTGTAGTTCGGGATATGGATGACAGATGGCACGGAAGGGCATATTGCAAATGATGGTGCGCTTTTAACTCACAAGATGGCAGCACCTGGTTTGAGAGTCTGGAAACTTTGGATTTTTTCGTCACATTTGGATACGTATCGTTTTATTGTGCATCTCATTTTGAACATCTATACATTACTATTTTATCACGAAGTTTCGTTTCTAAAACTAAAAACTGCTGTTTTATGACCACGTAAAATAAAATGTATTAATTAATCTACGAACTCTTTCTTATCCGCGTATCTTCTGCTTGTGTGATGTGCTTCGGCACTGCTCTCAGAATAGCCAACGTAATATTAACTTTTGTTCGTTCGTGCATCAGCTGATACAGGATTTTGTAAATGGCAGGTTATTTGTTTTCAATATATTAAGTTGCCACTCACTGACTGTCAGAAAGTGGCCTTCTTATATGAAATTAACTATATCATGTTACTGTTTGTGTTGACGGGGTGCGGGTTATTTACGAGATATTGTCATAAAAAAAATTTCCCAATACCATGTTCAGAAATTTGTCAACGAACAATACGTTCTAATGTTTTAACTTAGTTTCAAAGGAATTCAAAAAAAAAAAAAAAAAAATGAATAGCTCATCACGTGTGTTGTAACGCATATGGGTCGCAGCATACTTTAACCTGCCTGTCTCGACTGTTCTGTTTTGTATCCCCTCTGGCCGCAATTCAGCTTGCGCACTTCTTTTCTCTTTTTTTCTTTCACCCTCTCGCTTGGCGTGCTTCCTTTGGCAACAACAGCCATCCAGCACCAAGCAAGCTTACTCTGTCCCTTTCTTTTCTTTCTCCCTCCTCCGACCTCTTTTTTGTTTGTCTCGCTCTCTGGTTGAATGAGTCAGCCAGCAGTAACTCTCTCTCTCTCTCTCTCTCTGTGTGTGTGTGTGTGTGTGTAACGCCGCACGCGCACATGCACCACACCATTGCCTGCCCGGCAACAACCGGCCGAGCTGGCAGGCTACGCACTGCGTACATGTTCCGGAATTTAAACGCAGTGTTGAGGCATTTTGACATAAATACAAAAGTTTTATTTACGCGGAATACTGCGCTGTTGCTACTTTTCAGCAGGCGGAGAGGCAACGATAACATTCAATGGCAAATTAATTAGTTTGACGTTGCCATAGTTTGCTGTTGCCGCACGAGCACGATGAGGCCCGGCAATATTTACGGGAATACAAAAATTCAGTGCGGCCTATACTTGAAATATTAATTATCCCTAATTTTTCATCAAAAACTTCTGGTGCGGTCTATACACGCCAAAATACGGCACGTGTACACTAACACGTTAGAACACTAAATTCTGAAAGTCGCACATTGCCATTAGTCACTGTCACTTGTGTCATTATACAGTATAGCTGTAACTGTGCCGTGCCACTTGGGCCGACTGTCGCTTCATCGTGCTGCAGCTTGTTTACCACCTAATGTGCATGTACAGTGCGACGTTTGAATTTTTTTTTTTGGAAAATTAGTTCCCCTATTCCCCTCAAGGCAAGCTCCCTTAAGGCCAATTGGGGTGCTCTACTGTACTGTATTAGGCTTAAATAAACTTTGTATCATCGTGTAATATTATTTTGTAACTGACTACAGTTAAATGCTTATTGAATTTTTTCCACCAAACGTGGATTATGCATTAAAGCATGTGTTTGTGAATTGAATGTTGTAGAGCCGAACTGGTAGAGCAGTTTTCCAGTTCTACCCGGAAAACAACGAGCAGGTTGAACTGATAACGTCCCAAGCAATGAAAGCAGGTTTCTTTGGTGGTGTTGTGGTGGACTATCCAAATAGTAGNAGGTTGAACTGATAACGTCCCAAGCAATGAAAGCAGGTTTCTTTGGTGGTGTTGTGGTGGACTATCCAAATAGTAGTAAGGCCAAGAAGTTCTTCCTTGTTCTGATGACAGGAGAAAGTGTGTCTGCACTACCAGCTGGTCTGGGTGCAGAAGGTAAGGTAGATAGAAACCAGATTCAGTATTCAAAGAAGGGAAGCAGCAAGCANAGGTTGAACTGATAACGTCCCAAGCAATGAAAGCAGGTTTCTTTGGTGGTGTTGTGGTGGACTATCCAAATAGTACTAAGGCCAAGAAGTTCTTCCTTGTTCTGATGACAGGAGAAAGTGTGTCTGCATTACCAGCTGGTCTGGGTGCAGAAGGTAAGGTAGATAGAAACCAGATTCAGTATTCAAAGAAGGGAAGCAGCAAGCANTACCAGCTGGTCTGGGTGCAGAAGGTAAGGTAGATAGAAACCAGATTCAGTATTCAAAGAAGGGAAGCAGCAAGCATGATCCTTTACGAGGGACAAAGGGGAAGCTTGCAAAGAAAAGCAAAGCATGGATAAAGCAGAAGAAACAGCGGTGGACACGACAAGGCAAAGAAACCAGACCAGACTCCAAATATACGGGAAGGCACAGAAGCGGAAGATTCTGAATTTCAACCTAATTGCAGAGTTGTGTTTTGTAAAATATACTTTTCTTCTCTCAATAATGTATATTTATTTTGTATGTTCTTGTTGGAGCAATTTGTATGTTAAAGATTTATCAGGTTTTCAGAGACCCATTCAATTTCCAATTATAAAAAAAATGACACAATTTGTGAAGAGTGCATGACAGCATATTTGCTACAAAAAAGTTTATTTTGATAACAGTAGGAGATTGTACAACACATGAGCGAAGTGGCACAGTGCCAAACCACTGGACTCCCATTAAGGAGGATTCAGGTTTGATTCTCGGTCCAGCCATTCTGATTTTGGTTTTCCATGACACCAAAATTACTAGATGAATGCGGAGACAGTTACTTCCTGTTTCTGTTTGTCTGAGCAACTTGCTCCATCTCTAATGACTTTGCTGTATACTAGATGTTATGTCCTACCTACTTACATACTACTTTTACAATGCAACTCATAGTTACTCTAACTCTTCCCCTTCCATAAAGTTTGGAGACTGTTTAATTTTGAAAATTTTAATCAAAATGAATGTGGAGGTAAGGTAAATAGGGTTTGCTACATTGAAAGGGTAACCTGCTATTAGAATTGCTGGGAACATTCAAGGAAAAGCCTAGGTACACTACTGCTCACCAGATGAAGAGGNGGGTAACCTGCTATTAGAATTGCTGGGAACATTCAAGGAAAAGCCTAGGTACACTACTGCTCACCAGATGAAGAGGGGGTATATCAGATCATGAGGTACATATTGGGAGTGACATGGTCCTATCACATGATGTTACATGTGCCGAGGAATCAAAGTCACAGTCTCGAAGTTAAGCTTAAAAAGTAATGGGTTTATACTTTAGGCTAGTTAGGAGGTTGTGTACATTAAAAAATCCAGTTTGTACTTATATTCCTGTCTAATTAAATTTAATTGATCTGTGCCATAGTAATAAAAACTCGAGCCTTATGTACAGTGTCTTGAAGTGTAATAGCGTTGTACCAGAACTTCTTTAATCTTGTACGAAAAAAGTGATGACTTAATGGGAAACTGTATTAACCAACTTTTTCTATGGCATTAAAGAACCTGCTCATATTTGTATATACCCTTGAACCTCAATTAATAGAAACACGACTTCACTAACTTTCAGATTAACGTTATTCCAATGAAATGAAAATTTAAGCTCTGATTTTAGCAGTTGGCAGGTGCTACATTTGGTTTATATTCTTTAATTATGAATGAATTATTTAGAAAATGGTTGCATTGCTCAGTAAAAATAATTCTAATAACTTTTAATTTAATTTGTGTAATTATATGCAAAATAATGAAAGATGAAAATATATAGAATGTACAGTAAATACATACTTGCCTCCCTAGCTGCTTGTGCTTGGGCCAACAGCACGGCCCAGCCTGCAGCATCTGATATTAGTCTCAACCCAGCTGTGTATAAACTGTTACAAAAACATTTGTTGTGCATCTGCAAACATGCAACTGATAATACGGAGACTAGTTTTTGGTACGGTGTCTGGCTGTGTGCGCAGGTACCTCTCTCATCACCGGCAGCAACCTGCTCCTCATAAATTCACCTGCCAGTAGTTGTGGCGCTAACAGTACTATTTTATGTTTCGCTAAGTCAACCCACATTTGGTCTGCGAGGTCTGGTGTACAGTGGTGACCATGCTTACTGAACACTTTGTTGTTAGGCCACACTGCATGTTCCACATTAAAGATAACACAATATGAAGCACTGGAAATATTTTTCACAAGACAAAATACAAACAGTGCGCCTTTATTGGTTACACACACACACATAGTACACAGTTATTCACGTCTTATTCATACTAGGGATGTGTCTGTTCCATTATTTTTCTGCTTCTTAGATCAGTACCAGTTCTTAAGTATCTGTTCTTGACAACTTTTCACCGATTTTTCTACTGCTATAAGTATGAATGTCGGGGTAACATCTTGTAACTGCTTCCGGTTTTCCTTATGTATTGGTTCCGATTTCAAAGAGAAATACAATGAAAATAAATTAACATTATTTTTACCCATGCGTAAGAAAGAAACTCAAAATGATTCTCCACAAATTTACCAACTAGTAGAAGATGCNTAACATTATTTTTACCCATGCGTAAGAAAGAAACTCAAAATGATTCTCCACAAATTTACCAACTAGTAGAAGATGCTTTATCCAGTAATACAGCACACAAGTAAATCTGTAGCTATTGATGGGCCGAGTCTCGAAAAATCGAGCCTAGTCAAGAAAGATTGACTCATCACTCGAGTCGAGTTTTTTTTACAGCAGACATCAAGCCACTGAACATGCAAGTCGAGTCACTGTACTTTTAAGTTATAAATAACAAATATTTGCACCTATCAATCACCTTTCACAGTAATTTAAACATGGAAAAGCCTTTGTCTCATGGCACGTGACACCTTCAACAGAAATGAGCACAACTGTAAACTTGNGTAATTTAAACATGGAAAAGCCTTTGTCTCATGGCACGTGACACCTTCAACAGAAATGAGCACAACTGTAAACTTGTCATTACTTTTCTCATCTAATTACTGCTTTAAAAACATGTATTTAGAAAAAATAGATCAACTATTAGGTAACAAAAACTTTAAATGTGGATTGCTTGTCCGCTCACCCGGTGGCATNATTTAGAAAAAATAGATCAACTATTAGGTAACAAAAACTTTAAATGTGGATTGCTTGTCCGCTCACCCGGTGGCATGCTGACGGACCAGCCTGATAGCTACCCTTCCACTCCACCCCTGTAACAGTTATCTTTTATTTTTTCTTATCAGTATCATGTGGCTGACATTACCATTCCTACCATAGACATTTGCTCGTTGACGAGAGGGGAAAAAGTAGTGGTGTGAATCACTTACCCAGGCAAAGAATTATTCTTATTGGTAGAAACTAGCCTCAAACTTTTTTCTTGATAAACTGTGACTATAAGGGGCGGGCATTATACCAATGTAAATAGTACACATTCACATTTATGGTGCTACTTATATTTTAACTCAAACATTTTAAACTGAACGTGACTCGACTTTTATACAACTTGAAACACTTGACTCGACTCAAGTTTCATAAAACTCAACTCGACTTGAAGCTGTAAAAATCAAACTCGCCCATCACTATTTGTAACATACAGTTTTTTTATTTTTTTTACTTGATAATTAAATGCACTCTTTTCTTTTTATAATAATATTTTTTGCTACTTACTATGTCATAAGTATGCAGAAATATTTAATGGTTTTTGGGGAAATCAAACACTTTGAGGCCAACTTTACACCTCCAGGATGGGGTTTTGCCGGACTTTCTCAGCGCAAGGACGGTACCGTATGCACTGAAAGAGAAAGTGTAGCAGGAGCTACAGTACTTGGAGCAACAACTAATTTTGGAAAATTTTCAGCTAGAGTAGTTGGGCTAGCACTTGGTGGTGGTACCACTAAAGGCAAATGGTGAGGTAAGGTTGTGTGCAGATTTTAAGGTTACGGTAAATCGGAGGATTGAGCTAGCATGCCAGCCACTTCCATGTATTGATGATATTTTTACATCTTTGGCAAATGGTTAGGTGTTTTGTGGACCTGTCAAACACTTACCAGCAGTTGGTGATGGGGAAAGAGTCACAAGAGATGGTGACAGTAAATACTCGCAAGGGTTTGTATCAATATCGGAGAATGCCATTTGGATTGTCAAGTGCTCCAGGCATTTTTAAAGCTGTGGTAGAGCAGATTTTGCAGGGCATACCAGGGGTAGTGGCATATTTAGACGATATCCTCATAACAGAGTGTTCAGTAGAGGAGTGTGCAAGGAGATTGGGTAAGGGCCAGAAAAGAGAAGTGCCATTTCCTTAAAAGTGAGGTCAAATTTCGGGGGTATATCAGTGGGGATGGCATTAGACCGGCTAATGATCTACAAGAGGTTATAAAGGAGGCTCCAGCACCAACCACAATTGCACAGTTAAAGGCTTATTTAGGGTTGATAAATTTCTATGCCAGATTTGTTTCAGGTATATCGACCAAGTTGAAACCATTGTACAACTTGTTGGCGCAAAGAGCTGCACGATATTGGATGTACAGCGTCAGCAGTTGATTGAAGGGATTAAATAATGGATTTTCCAGGCTCCAGTGCTAGTATCGTTTGACCCGCTCAAACCATTAATGGTAGCGAGTGATTCCTCTCAATACGGGGTGGGAGCGGTGTTGTCGCACAGGATGCCNACCCGCTCAAACCATTAATGGTAGCGAGTGATTCCTCTCAATACGGGGTGGGAGCGGTGTTGTCGCACAGGATGCTAGATGGTACAGAACTGCCCATTTGCTTTGCATTGAAAACTCTGTCCAAAGCAGAGCAGGGTTGTTGCCAGTTACAGTAGGAGACTTTGAGCGTTGTATTTGCGGTGCAAAAGTTAAAAAAATACCTATATGGCAACCACTTCACACTGTACACAGATCATAAGCCCTTGACCACCATCTTCTGACTTAAGANAAAAAATACCTATATGGCAACCACTTCACACTGTACACAGATCATAAGCCCTTGACCACCATCTTCTGACTTAAGAAAGCAGTTCCACCTCTAGCAGCGGCACAGTTGCAGTGGTAGGCCCTTCTCCTATCAACATATGACTATTCGCTTGAGTATAGAAAAGGGCAGGACATGGGTAATGCGGACACACTGTCAAGGTTAGCATGAGCAACCAGTCTTCCTGATTCAGCATTTTCAGAACTTGCCAATTAAGGCGAAAGAAATAGCAAGGGAGACGGAACAGGACAGACAAAGTACTGAAAACTGTAATAAAAAAAAAACAAAAAAACTATGTTATAAATGGGTGGTCAAATCAAGTCAGTGAGCCCAACATTAAACCTCATACAAGCAAGAGGGGCAAATTGGCTGTGGAAGACAACTGTGTAATGTGGGCAGACAGGGTAGTAATTCCACAAGCGTTTAGAAAGGGTGTGGTGCAGATGTTGCACAAAGGTCATCTTGGGGTGGTGCGGATGAAAATGCTGGGGAGAAGTGTGTGGTGGCTTGGAATGGACAATGAGATTGAGAACACGGTGAAGAGGTGCACGGCTTGTCAGCTGTCTAGACATAACACGCCTCAGAGGTAACTTGGCCAGCAAATTCTTGGGTGGGGGAGCGAGTACATGTTGACTTTGTGGAAAAGGAAGGGGAAAAAAGGCTATTGATCTTGGTGGATGCCTATTCTAAATGGATGGATGGAGGTATGGCCAATGCAGAGCACCACGGCAGAGAGAACACCACTCTTGAAGCAGGCCTTGGTGAATAGTCTAACTGGGGGGACAATATCCTTGCAGCATACAATTGATAAGTGGTTNCAGGCCTTGGTGAATAGTCTAACTGGGGGGACAATATCCTTGCAGCATACAATTGATAAGTGGTTGTTTGCTTACTGTAATGCACCGCACACGACTACCGGGAAGACCCCAGCAGAAATGTTTTTGAGAAGGCAACCACGTACTAGGTTGTTGTCTGTGAATCCAAACCTACTGGGATAAGACAAAGGGAACAAACTAAGAAGGATTCAAGATGCCCAATTCAGAGTGCATTATCCTGTGTTGGTGCAAAGTGTCCGAGTGGAACAATCNATTCAAGATGCCCAATTCAGAGTGCATTATCCTGTGTTGGTGCAAAGTGTCCGAGTGGAACAATCCAGATGGCTACCAGGGTGTATTGTAGAAGTGGTGAGCCCAGTAACGTACAGGGTCAAGGTTGGAGAAGTAATAAGATTTTGTCATCAAGATCACTTAATGCAAGAGCCACCTGCAAGAGGAAGTACCCTTGCAGAGGAATCACCCGGGATAGCACCTAACCAACAAGTGGGGAGAGGAGTCTGGTGTCTTCAGGGGAAGCAGGAGCAGCATCGGCACCAGAGCGGCCATCAGTGGGAGCAGCGTCACGAGTCAGAGCAGCATCAGCACCAGAACGGCCAGCGACGGGCNGGTTGGTAGGACTGGGCAGTGTGAAGATGGCGTCCGGGCAAGGAACATAATACTTGTCAACGGTAAAAGTAAGTGATTGTAATCATTAATGTGCAGTGTATTCAAGAATTCGTCAGTGCGTCCACCGATGCACAAGGAACATTTGGAAACTACTGTTTTGGTTGAGTCTAGTTCAACTGATTGATCCACCAATTCAACCAATGTGAAAATTCGGTGGCTCTGGTGAATATGTACTGAAACATCAACCAATGAATTTTTAAACACTTCCTCAGAAAAAAAAAAAAACAAAGAATAAGCACACCTTGTTCCCATAACAGGCATTCCAAAATAGGAAAAGGTGCACTTGAACTATGAGTTTTACAATCAGGTGATGGATACTGTAGAATTTGTATGTATTATCATTAATTTGCATTTGGAAGCATGTGTAATTAATTACCACTGAAATCTTAGGTATTGTTATCGTTTGAACATGTTTAGATTAATTACTTCTCTTTGTATGCTTTTTTTTTNTACCACTGAAATCTTAGGTATTGTTATCGTTTGAACATGTTTAGATTAATTACTTCTCTTTGTATGCTTTTTTTTTATTAGTGTTACTTGCAAAATAGTTAGGGCAGTATGTTTGGGTGCCAAATTTATGTTATTGTAGCATCTAAGAGCTTACTGCATAACCCTGGTCTATGGGTGTGAAAAGAATGCAGTTTATGCAAATAAAATAAAGTATTTTGTGTTTGCCTTGTAAGCAAAAAAAAATTTTTTATGCGTAATTATTTTGAAAATTGTCAGGCATACGAGTGATACACAACAAATTTCCTGTTGCGCTGCTTACTTCCTTTATGTACGTGGCATCTAGCTGAAATGAAATAACGTCACGTGAGTTTGCTTCCCTTTGACTGGCATACAGCGTGGGTAAAATTCTTAAAACTTTCAACTGTAATGAAATAATGTCTGATTTCTACTTGCAATCACAGGTAATGAATAGTTCTGACACATTAAAAGAGCACTTAATGAATACAGAAATACGTGAGACACATTACCCTTCAAAGAAACATATACGAACAAAGACAAATATTCATACCATTCGTATGAACACAAGAACAACAANCCACAGGTAATGAATAATTCTGACACATTACCCTTCAAAGAAACATATACGAACAAAGACAAATATTCATACCATTCGTATGAACACAAGAACAACAAACATGAAAATCACTTGAAATTTAATTGCCAACTACTTCAAATTCTACACAAATCATAACACATTCAATTGGTGCAGAAAATTGTAATTTTACTAAGGAAACTGTGCGTAAAGAGTAAGAATTTATTTATAATCGTAAAATTTAGTCAGTTCAGAAAGCAGTATATAATTAATTAAAAATCCAATGAAAACTGCTCTCATTCAAATAGTAATTCAGTTGTGAAGAGATCGGTAAAACTAAATCATCTCTCAAAATAGTAGAAACAAAACAGATAATTCACGTGAGAAGTAGAATTGTAACTGGCTCATGTATTACTCAGCATTTAATATTAGGAAAATGTTTGTGGTTTTACATGGCTTTAGAGGAAGACATCTCATCTACTGGCCTCTGGTTAGCGTCCGAACCAAAATTAACACCCTTATTAATTTCTGAAAATCAATTTAAAAGTCCAAATGTCACACACTTAAATTTCACAATAATTTAGTAACTAAAATAGTGTAGAAGTGTTTGCAACACACATATGTAAAATCGATTAAATTTGTATTACCAAGCCAATTATGTAGGTCATACTTAATCAGCTTTGGTGGAGACGGCAGCAGACATAGTTGAAGCGAGAGTAATTAGCAAAAGTCACTTCCTGATACGTCACAGACTTATCAGTTCTGTAATTTAATGCATTCCTCTGTGGTCAAAACTGCTTGATTAAACCAGGTAAATTGCAAAGAGAAAACGATGACAAAATAATTAGATAGCACTTCCAAAGATAATTGAGCTCAGTTCACATAACAAAATAAAAGAAAAGCAAAACTGTCAAAATACGTGAAAATGTAAACAAACCAAAATAGATAAATAAAATTTAGAGGTGATGTCCTGAATTACAAATCCCTGAGGGTAGGGGTTTTAAAAATTATGTTTCAATATAAATAAACACTAAACTCAAAAGAAATGAAAACCTAAACAAAAAGTTTTAATTGCTGAAACTGTTACAATGTTCAAAACACATGTATGGAAGGTGTAGAATTTTTGCTGTTTTAAAGTTATTTTGTATTGTGTGCTTTTTTTCCCTTCGTGCAGATAACCAATGCTGAATCATCAAGTAAAGTTATTCATAATGTTTCAAGGTCCAAGTCTGCACCTTTGTTTTGTACATATTTGTGCATATTACGCACGCAAAGGTAGTTTTTGGTCTGTACTGTACACTACAAAACTTGGTGACCAATGACCTTACTTGTGGGTAAATGATTCACAAACCATCTTACTTTCTAGGTCATGGTTGGTTCATATTACTGTAACCAAACATATAGCCTACAGCTCATTGGCTGTGAAAACAAAACAAGTGTTGTGTCGACTTAAGTACAGCATGCATCATATTTTTTTTTTTTTAACAACTGAAACCATAAATTAAAGTGAGTCTGAAAGGGTTAAGCAACACAACATTCAACCTGATGTTCGTAAATTCATCAACTGGTGTACACTGGTGCATTCGTCAATGAATTTCTGAATTTGCAGCAAGAAAGGGTAGGTATCAATAGAAACTGGTCCTAAATTTTTTTCCCAAGGTAACCACATCCAAAAAAAAAAGAGGGAGAGAGTTATACAGGGGCAAGCATTTACATGTGTAAAAATGTTTTTTAATTATTAGTTTATGGTCTTTTTTTCAAGCCTGATGATTACAATGTATTACATTTCGATGTTCTATTAGAAAATGTATTAAGAATATATGAATAAAGTAAAGCTTGATTGGCCCATGTTGAGGTGCAGTAGACATATACATCCTGTTTAGCAAAAGTAGAATATTTTCTTAAGTATTTTTGTAAGAATTACACATAATAAAAAAATGTTTGGCATAATTAGCAGTACTGATGTATTGAATTTAACATTGCAATAATCACTACAAGTTATAATGGGTAACTAAGAGAACATTCTGATAGCATTATTGTAAATAGTGCTTTATTTGTTTCTAAGCAATCTGTACTAAATGAAATTTTTACTGTAAAGTATTCCTTTCCAGTGTATTGACATTGCCTTTTAAAAGAGAAATAATTGAAAATACGTCCAATCAGCGATTAGCAATATTAAGAAGATTGTGCAACTAATATCATTTATTTACACATAAAAGGTATGGGAAAAATGTTAAGTTAAAAGTTTATGCAGATATGTGTACTTTATATGTTAATGTACAAATGCCTCTGAGAGAAGTGCTCGATGATAATTGAAAACAGGTCTGGGAATCAGTCCATTAAGAGTTGCATACGCACAGTTTCCTGGCTTGAAATCTCAAATACGAATCCTATTACATATTGCAGCCAATATCACAAATAATGTAGTGCTACTGTGCGAAGTTTCTCAAAACAATTTTTCCTATAACAGATGACAGGCCTAAAACATTAATAAAAAAAATAATTATTTAAGTACGTACACACCACAGTGTGTCAAATTTTGAATTTCTGAATATCTCCCCTCTTTTTTAATTTGTAAAAAAGAGTAAGCTGCAGAAAACTTCTGCAAAACCATGGTAATTGAGACTACCAAACATGCAGACAAGTGATTTACTTACTATTAAAAAATATGGTTGGACAAACTTACAACTTAGCACAGATTAATTAAGCTCTGGGGAGTACAGTGTTCATGTTGGTGAATAATTCAATTATAGGTAAGGAAAAGATTTTATGGTTTTATTTTTAGCTCTATTTTTTGTTTTGAAAATGTAATATTTCAGTATTATTGTTTTCTTTTTTGTAAATACTTTGCATATTTAAACACATAATCTCACACAATTTCTAATATGTAGCTTTGAAAGAATGATATAATGAGTAGACATTTAACTTAAAATTAACTAACAAAGTCATGATCATATTTTAAGTATTAGATTATTTTCTGTTACAAACACTGAATTTTCTAGACAATGTTTATTTCCTTTAGTCAGTTTCTTACAAAAACAATCGGAATATAATTTGTTGCCAGAAATTATTAATGTTTCACTAATAAAATAAAGAGTATTTTTTCTAATTTAGTTTCATTTTGTGTCAACCTCGATTTCAGTGTGATGTTATTTTGGTTTCATCGCTGTCAACCATATAATCTTCTCTCTAATTATAGGTTCCTCACAGTTAATTGAGCACTTTTGAAATCAACTTTGAAAACTGTCACTGCCTCTACTTGCATATTATTTTATTGGGTATATTGACTGGTGTGCACCCAGTAAAGTTGGTATCAATGGTAAGGAAAGTAGTTCCATATTTTAATGTTGAATTAAAATTGTCGGGTAAACATTAGTATGTAATGGAACTATTTCTTTTACTTTCTATTTTTTTAATACATATAAGTATATGAATTAGTACATTTGTAAATTAATTACTTTTCTAACAAGTTTACCGTTTCATTTTGCTGATGCATGAATAAAGTGATCAGGCCTGTGGCAATGCTAATTTTACATGTGGTGGAAGGATACAAAATGTGCATACAAGTAGATCTTATGCAGGGCTTTCAAAAGCGTTCAGTTAACTGTGAAACACTTAGGCCTATGCATGTTGTCTGTTCACAATTCCAAAGAGAGAGAAAATTTTTTATAATTCAGAAAATTAATGTGATAAGGGAATTTATTCAAATTCACGAAACTTACAGTTTTCTGATTACACTACGAAGAGCACAATTGTTTAATTGCAAGTCTACTTTAACATAACACTAATAATTTTCCAATATCCACCACTTTTAAGACAAAAATTCTTTGGGATACTACTGAGAATGTTGGGCAATATAGAAAATGTATAGCTTTATATTGTATTAGAGGCTTGAATTCCCAGAATCTGTCACCTGTTTCCCTGATTTTTTCCAGGGTATCCCTGACCATTTAAAATTCCCTGGCTTTTCCAGGTTTTCTAGTCCTGTAGCAACCCTGACAGTGATGTGATAGTTGTTTGTGTTGGACGGCAATCAACTAACAGAAATGCATAAAACTGTACGAATGAAAGCTAAATACGCCTTACATTAAAGTGCTTGTGCAGCATTTATAGTAATTGTTAATAATCAGTTTCTCACAAGTTAGTCCTCGTTTAACAGATTACATTCCTGGGAATTGCCTGTTCCAACACATTTGTTAAATAACATTTCCAAGAAACAATATTGGCAGCCAAATTTAGGTGCCACTGTATTGCACCGCATATTATCTCAAAAACTTTTTATTGGAAGAAAGTGTGGGATGAAAACTGTTAGCAAATAAGGCATAGACAATTATAGTAGTCTCTACAAAATGTTCTATATCTCGGACCATTCTGAATATGTTTGATAATGACTATTTTGCGTCAAATTTTCCCTAGATCAATTGTCTTAAAACTTACAAATTTTATGGCATTTTCACTTTTTCAAGCACTAGTAAGTCTTTCAGGCCATTTTCCATTGGCAGATCAAAAGGTGTTTGAAATGCTCCACACAGTATCGTACATGGATAATACGCTGGGTCAACACAGATTATTAGTCATATATTTGTTCTTACAACAAAGAGTGTTGACGCAGAACAAGTTACGGACTGCAAGAGAGCTTCAATCCAGGAGAAAAAAAACATTTACAGTAGTTTACTAGCACCGTTCCTGTCAAAAACCATCTAGCCTATATTGCCATGTTTTTGCATTCCAGTCTTGCACTACTGTGTGTGGCTCAATCCATCAGTGAAAGACCACCCTATGAACCATTTTTTTCTTCTTAAAATGTATAGAGTCTGGTGATAAAATGAATCACACAGAACACTTGCCAATACAGTATAAATAAATTCTGTTTTTAAACCTTAGATGAAGCCATGCGTCAAATGCATATGAGTGAGTGAAGGGATTTGGGCAGCTCTTAACATCGAGGCCTTAAGAGCTGATGAGGGTGAAGTGAGGTGAGTGAGGAGCAGCGCCGGAATGAAGGGGTGGAGAAACGGGAGCTCCTCGAGAAAACCTGTTGACCAGCGGCATCGTCGGGCAGATTCCCACGTGCAAAAATCTGGAGTGACCTGGCCGGGGATTGAGCCCTTTTCACTTTGGTGAAATGCATATGACACACCACTATTTAGAAGTAACATCTGCTTGATTATAAAACTTTACTGATACCATTATTTATATTAGTATCAATAAATTATCGCTTTTCAGTGTAATTTGTGTCTACTTCAAATAATGGTAATTCTGTAAATTGTATTTGCAGTTGGTTGGTGAGGTTTGCAGTTTGTGAATTAACCAGTGGTGTGAAATTATTTTGATGAATATGGAATCTGCCATGTCAAAAAGCTGCACTAATTATAAGGACACCATTAAACAGGTAAAATGTTGCCAGTTGTACTACAGCATGTTACAAGTCCACTAATACATATTAAATTTTGTATAGCGTACCTTACCATGGTACCATGTTAATTTTTGGAGTAATTATTTGACCACACAAGTACCGGTATATAAAATGTGAAAGAAAAAAACTTATTTTTGAATTTTTTAACACTATACAAGAACTCTTACATTAATACTGTACCATAATATGAGGTATGTTATATATTATAAACATTTTTGTTTGCACACATGGCAGCCCTGAGTGCAGTGTTGGTGAAATTGGTAGAAAACACTGTCATCTTAGCAAAAAAAGGTGAGAAGAGGGCATTTGTTTCTTCCCTCTCTAAGTACAGCCAACATTATGCTAGTTTATCGACTTTGAAAGCAAGCAAACAACAAATCCTTAACTGAACTAAGTTCCGACAAAATTTAGAGGTCAAACTATAGTGGCTTCAACATACAACAGCTGATTTCTTCAGTACCACTAAGGGTGAGGTGAAGAAGAAGCAGCAGAATGCAATGGTAAAAACTGGAGATACTCTGAGAAAAGCCACCAGCAAATGGCAATGTCCACATTTATCCCACGTGAAAATCAAGGGTCTATAATTTTGAATGCCATACCTCAGATCAAGTACACTTTTAAATTGATCATTCAAACACATTTTGTATTGTATATAATTTTAAACATATTTAAAAGTGTAACAAATCCTCAAGTTATTGATTGACCAAAATATCAACATAAGAGTTTCTACTGATTAGATTTACTTTTATGTGTATAAGGCTTCAGTTTAAAAAAAAAATATTTGTGGTATAAACGTTTTTTTAGTTCTGAACTTCAAAATTTTGTATTTGTAGCAGTTATATTTGATACCTAAATAAAGCACAGTAACAAAGTACTCATATTCATTTATTGTATTTCTTAACTGCAATTTTAATTTTATCAGTACAGTAGCTGCATTTATTTACTAGTCGTTTTAAAAATGCTAATATTACCTGCTGCCAACATTTTTTAAAACTATCTCCAGCAGTTTATATTAATCCTCTTCTTCATGTTTCAAGTTTTATTTAGAACCGGTTTCACCAACAAAGATTAAGTTGGTCTCAAAGTGAGTTTGATTAGTTTTAAACTGGAGTTTAAAGTTGTGTTGTGTTTCACCACAGTTAATCAAGATTTTATAAACTTGGCTTTGCTATGTTTCGTTGCTACTCATAGACTTTAATTGTGGCAAAAATACCCTATCAGGAGCAGAAGACTACTGAATCCATTTTCTTCTTTCGTTTAACTGCTTTTTCGCAGTGATTGAGAATATTGCTGATTTTGCTATTATGATTAAAATAGTGACACTGTGAAAATTGGATAGAAAGTATGACTTCACAGAAAAATCATTTACATTGATGTCTCCCTTCTTTTTTGTTATAAAAATAAATAATGGAAATCAAATTAAAGGTAAATTAGGTTAGCCGATAAACCTGGTGATTTAAGGTTTCCTAGGTAATGAGTGAAACTATTGTTGCATTAGGTTCCTTGTGCTTGAAATTAAAGCACAACCACTTTAGGTTAGATTAATATCTAGAACACTATTTATGTGCAGCATTTTAGGTTAGCTGATTTTTGCAAGTTGAGTATAACTGCCTTTATTTACTTGGACAATCCATTTATTAATATACATTATATTGGATTATTTAGTTTATGTTATAACATAATAGTAGGAAATATTTAGACTGTTGTGTTATTAAAGTTTGGATTGGTAGGAAGAAATTGTGCACCACTATGGTGTCAACAATTTTATTTACGACTAGCCCGTACGGTTGAAAATTTATATTATATCAACCTAACACACCAGGAAAATCACAGTTTGTAGGCTACATTTATCAGTACAATCAAGAAAATGTGAGAGAGTATTGATCAGAATCGTATCGTACAATGAAGAGTTCTATACCCATAAATTTATGTAATTTTGTTATTTGCGAACAATTTCCTAACAGTAAACTATAAACGAATAATAAACTCCGAAATAAATGGTTCCACTCTGTGAAGATAAATTGTCTTCCACTCGAGATCACTATATTGTATAAATTATTTGCATTTTTTATATGTAACGAAACTGGCATAAAACATTTTACGAACATCTGCACTATTATATCCAGATGCTATGCAGTACACGCCTACTCCATTTTATTTTCACATTTAAGTGAAATTAGAAGTGCTTAACTGGTCGAACATGGGCAGTTAATATTTAATCTTGCTTAACTCGAAAATATTGGGTTTAAGTGCATGGTGGAATGTACTTTATGCTATTGAGATTATTTAGCAACTAATTAAGATTAAATCCTTTGAACTTCGTAGGTGAAACTGGCCCTTGNACTTTATGCTATTGAGATTATTTAGCAACTAATTAAGATTAAATCCTTTGAACTTCGTAGGTGAAACTGGCCCTTGGTATGTAATTCATCGAAGCATTTAATTTTGTTGACTAAGATACTAATTATGAGTGGTAAAAAAAATACAGATGNTTGGTATGTAATTCATCGAAGCATTTAATTTTGTTGACTAAGATACTAATTATGAGTGGTAAAAAAAATACAGATGTTAAATAATTCTGCCTAAAAAAAATAGTTGCTGTGAGATTTTACACTAAATTTAACATTTCAAATAAAATTTTCCATGTTAAACTATTTTGCTAGTTTGATTTAAATTGTTTAAACTATGAGCACTTGCAAAAGTGTAATGCACATTTTATTTTACTAAGGACTGCTGNTAGTTTGATTTAAATTGTTTAAACTATGAGCACTTGCAAAAGTGTAATGCACATTTTATTTTACTAAGGACTGCTGAATGTGCAAACAAAAAATGTATGAAAAATGTGTTAAGTTACTCTTTTGTTACTAGCCCCGCTTAATGGTATTAAGTACACTTTCTTTGAAGTATAGAGTTTCTTCTACAATGAGTTTGTTTAATGAATACTGGTATTACTTTATACATGTACAGACAACTATAATCCATTCATAGTTACTTCCCAAACTTTTCTGAAGCCCTGCTAAAGTTCTGCTTTCAGCCTAAAGTATTTCTCCGCCTCCTGCAAACAAAACTTAAGTAAGTCTAGAAAATTACATCAAAAGGACAATACACTGCATTTGTGTGTACTCAGTTTAATATTATTTTGCGTGAGAACAATTTCCGACTAGGCATTACAAACACACACATTTTCTCTCTGTTTTTATTTATATTAAACATAAATGAAATAATATAATTGTAGATAAAATGTAAGTAAAAGTTCAATTTAACAATAAATAAGATACTTTTATTTAATGTAAGTATAAAATACTTTTGAAATATGAAATTTTAAGGAAATAACAACAGACATCATAGATGGGGTAATTTTTTCAAAGATTTAATTAAAAAACTGTGAAGACATTGTGAATGGATTTACAATTGTCAAGGGATGGTAAATAAATGCAGAAAATCTACATCTACAGGTAATGAAAATGTAAATTGTGAATCAGCTAAAGTTGAGAAAAATAGTCAAAATAACATGAAAATTATAAAATAAGGATTCTCTGCTCTATGTAGGCCTGATANAAGTCTAGAAAATTACATCAAAAGGACAATACACTGCATTTGTGTGTACACAGTTTAATATTATTTTGCGTGAGAACAATTTCCGACTAGGCATTACAAACACACACTTTTTCTCTCTGTTTTTATTTATATTAAACAATAAATAAGATACTTTTATTTAATCTAAGTATAAAATACTTTTGAAATATGAAATTTTAAGGAAATAACCACAGACATCATAGATGGGGTAATTTTTTCAAAGATTTAATTAAAAAACTGTGAAGACATTGTGAATGGATTTACAATTGTCAAGGGATGGTAAATAAATGCAGAAAATCTACATCTACAGGTAATGAAAATGTAAATTGTGAATAAGCTAAAGTTGAGAAAAATAGTCAAAATAACATGAAAATTATAAAATAAGGATTCTCTGCTCTATGTAGGCCTGATAAAATATAGATTCTGCTCTGTGTAATAAAATATTGTTTTAGAGAAGTACATGTGTGAGCAAAAGTCCTTCAGCCCCTGCACAAAAGGTGGTTGCAAATACATGCAATGAACCTGTGGCTCGTGAAAGACAGAGACGGAGATCTGTGATGAACAACAAAGAAAAAGGACAATTGGTAGCTAGCAAAATAGAAGAAATATCCCAGCGGTAAGTAAGTAGGCCTATTGAAAATTTAAATAGCTAAATGCACTGTTATACTGGTTGGTATGAAAGGGGGATGTTATACTACGGCCATTGCAGTTTTCGTATCTTGAAACACTAGTATAGTGAAATTTAAATGAGAAAATAGTGCGCAGTTGTCGAAGATGCGTCGAGCAAGTTGGGAGAGTCCATTGTCATTGCACGAAGGGATGGGGTTACTCAGTTCAGCAGTGATTCAGTAGTGACAGCAGCAGTGTGCGGTTAGGCGAGAGGTACTCCATGTGAGCGTCAGTCGTGCAGCGCAGTATTTAACAGTATTATAGTAGACAGTGATGTTATCAGTGTGGTATATATAGCGCCAGCAGTGTTACTGGGTTCCCTTTCCTCCAGCAGTGAGAGCATAGGACAGCCCTCCCCTACATTGCCATCCCTATGTTACCTCCCTCAAAANAGTGGCTCGTGAAAGACAGAGACGGAGATCTGTGATGAACAACAAAGAAAAAGGACAATTGGTAGCTAGCAAAATAGAAGAAATATCCCAGCGGTAAGTAAGTAGGCCTATTGAAAATTTAAATAGCTAAATGCACTGTTATACTGGATTGCAGTTTTCGTATCTTGAAACACTAGTATAGTGAAATTTAAATGAGAAAATAGTGCGCAGTTGTCAAAGCGTCGAGCAAGTTGGGAGAGTCCATTGTCATTGCACGAAGGGATGGGGTTACTCAGTTCAGTAGTGATTCAGTAGTGACAGCAGCAGTGTGCGGTTAGGCGAGAGGTACTCCATGTGAGCCTCAGTCGTGCAGCGCAGTATTTAACAGTATTATAGTAGACAGTGATGTTATCAGTGTGGTATATATAGCGCCAGCAGTGTTACTGGGTTCCCTTTCCTCCAGCAGTGAGAGCATAGGACAGCCCTCCCCTACATTGCCATCCCTATGTTACCTCCCTCAAAACTGAGAAGATTATTTTCTCATTTGAACTTTACTGTATTGTTTCAGTAACTTCTTTTTCAAAGGGCATGTCCTAACTGCTTTGCTACTTATTCTTAGTGGTGGTGCGCCTCACCTAAGAAAATGTCACTATAGTTGTGATTATTGCCTCTGAATACATTTTCTAAATGCTTGGCTGGTTATGTTGTTTAACACACCCTTTTCAATTTCTGCAGCCTTAAAAAATGTCAACATTATTTCACCAAATTAAAGTTATTGAAAGGAAACAGCTGTACTATCTTAATATTTCTAACCTGACTTGTCTGTGATTAAATATTCCATTTATTTAGTAAACTATCAGTTTTTAAAAAATGGATCCAATGCTGTACAACAAAAGAATTGGTTCATGTGATTCTCAGCATTTTCCGAGCCTTTAATGCAAGTGCACCCTATGCTACCGACCTAAACTTCTGACCCCTCGCTTTGGAGCAGAAAGATCTCCTTTCCTCCTCCACGGCAGGACGATGCTTCCCTCCATATGTCACCTGCTTGTTCCTTGCCGTGGGAATGTTGTGTGAGCCTGCCAATACTCAGTATGCATTTATTGCCCTCCAGTTGCATTTACAATAAAACTGTTATAGATTCTATTAAACCATACTAATTGTCTGCAATTATATGTACAATGAATTTCCCCAATTATTTAGCNTTCCTTGCCGTGGGAATGTTGTGTGAGCCTGCCAATACTCAGTATGCATTTATTGCCCTCCAGTTGCATTTACAATAAAACTGTTATAGATTCTATTAAACCATACTAATTGTCTGCAATTATATGTACAATGAATTTCCCCAATTATTTAGCCTACTATCCAATTTGTAAAATCCCTCCCTCTGCAGCAGATGGCCGAACTAAAAGGAGGGGCAGAGGGGTGAAACTTTCCCTGGCTGCCTGAACCGTATGTGCTGGAAGTAGCCAGCTGCCCCCTTCAGAGTTACAAGTTGCTTTATACACGACAGAATCTTATAACTAACACCCTTGATACAATGTGATAAATACTGCAATATTCCAACAGATANTGCTTTATACACGACAGAATCTTATAACTAACACCCTTGATACAATGTGATAAATACTGCAATATTCCAACAGATAGTGAGATTACAGTAAAAATGATACCAAATAATAAGCACTTAAAATGAACATTAGTAATTAAGTTGCCTGCCATACATTAAACATATCTAATACAATGTAGGGACATCACTACATAATACACATTTTAATAGGAAGATAATCAGAGCTGAAGATGCAGTTTCTCTGTTTTACCAAAACAGCAATTCAAATTTTCATCTTGTGTACTCTAATAAAAAATGTTTCATCTATGGCTGGTGTGTGGTTGCATTCCCCTGCAATCACCTAGGAACATCATGCTCCCATGGAAAGGAGGTTAAATTGGTGATGGTTCACATCCAACCAACGGCATGACTCAAAATATCAATGTAGTGTCAGTTCCCAAGAGGTTCGGAGCAAGCCATAATTTTGGTGGTCACATTGTCCACATTTTTAATTTTACTCATGCTACTTTTAACAAACTCTCTTCAACCCCCATCTCAGCCACCTGTTTCAAACTCTTCCTTGCAATCTATTCATTTTCAGCTTAAGCTGATGTGCTCAAATTCACTAAATTACTGTACATGCAATTAACATTTGTGCCTTTGTAAAAAAAAATCAATTTTCTACATAAATTATTGCAGTCAGCTGTAAATAACTCTCAAAAACTTGTCTATCCAAAGGAAAATCGTAACTCTCCCCAGACAAATTTTATCTCTTTTATCTAGGCCAGTGAAGTGCTTGTTCCAAAACTGCAAGAAGTACGTCGCCATACCAGACATTAAATCACATTTCTGGTATAACCATGATGATGTTGCCATGATAGCAGGAGATGGCGAAAACTTTCATATATGGGTAAATCCCGACACAATATCTATCGACTCGAGCACGTGCATTGCATTGATTCTACTCATTGATAACCAGAATTTCAGGTACGTATGTTGTAGTTTGTTGTGCACATTTATATGTACAGTAGTAGTCAATAAGTTCATGGACTGGTGCCCCAAGTGTAAGCAGCCATGCACCACTGCGAAAATCAATAATTTTGTGGACTGGTCGCATACTGTCGCTGTGGTGCACTACAGCAGATAGGTTGCACGCATATGGTACAACGTACACAGAATGATGGCCACAGTTGTGAAGGGTAGTTGAATGTGAGTGGTGGTACATGAGAATGTTGCAGTTTGTGCAATGGGAAAATATCAAGTTCTGTCAAACGGGAGGCAAATTCACTATCAAAACGTTTCAGACGATGAAAAACTTGTACAACGACAACGCCATGGGCCACAATGCTGTGTTTAAAGGTCAAAAGTGCTTACTTTACTGTAAACAGCCTATACAAGTATTTTGATATTCACTGTTAAGGTGAGAAAAAACTTACAGCAAGAACAATTGTTTAACACCATAAATCACTTCAAAAACTGATGAACACTGGCACCTTATGTCATGCAAATTCAAAAATCCAGTGACAGTAACAAATAGCATTCAATTGATGTAACTTTTGTTAGATGAGCATGGTTTGTTGCTGTTCTTTGGTTATGTAAAATTGTGGTAGCTATGTCACTGTTTGTAAAGTCAGGCAGTAGAGATTTGCAGTATTAATTAATTAAAAAGATTATAACTCAATTCTAATTTATTGTTGGTGCAACAAAATAGAATGAAAGTAAGATTTCCCAGGAAGTGTGAATTGTTTCAAATATTTCAATTAAGATTAGTGGAAGAATTTATAAAAAAAATTCTGGTCATCAAGAGTTTTGTAAACATTTGCAGACTTCAATATTTTTAATTAAAGCATTAAATGACGACACACATGAATATTCACGCCTTTCTCACTGTATGTTGACAAGAACATTAATCTTGTCTAAACGGGGTTGATATAGAAATTTTACAAAATATCTTTTTTTTTTTTACACAGAGAGGACAAGTTATGCAAGAAGAACATCACACCCACACAATTGAGCAAAAGCTTGCCTGCATTTGTAATGGCAAGCAGAATGCATGTGGGGACCAAAGAGCCTGCCGTGTTGTTCTGGGTATCTGAAGCCGAGCCACAGCTACATTGCAGCATCCACGTGACACAGTTCTCCAGCCCGAACGTCAGCGTAGGCTACAGTGGTCCTACCAACAACCTGCGGCTGGATAAGGACTTCCAGGGTGTGCTGGAACGCAGTTTCTGTGCTCTGGTACTGCCCAACATTGTCCAGACTCTAGTTCAGCACACCAGAGGGTTCGATGTTACAATTCGCCTGAAGACCGTGTAGTATTTGTCTCAGCACTGTGTATGAAAATTTCTGTTCCAAATTATAGCAGTATGTCCTTTAAAGCTTATTTATTTTGAGCTGGATATTTATTTATTTATTTTTGCCAGTAATTTTAAAGCCCCTGCCCTAAGAAATAGTTAGTATTGTATTTAGGACATCACCTCAAAATTATTATTTATTTACATTTTCACATATTTTGACAGTTCTGTTATTTNTAGTATTGTATTTAGGACATCACCTCAAAATTATTATTTATTTACATTTTCACATATTTTGACAGTTCTGTTATTTCAATTTATTTTCTACGTTGGCTGGTCTCGCTTATCTTTGGAAGTGTAAAATATTTAATTGTAGTTTTCTCTATATACATTGCCTGTGTTATCAATCAAATTTTGCCACGGAGAAATTAAACAAATTAAAAGACTGATAAGATTATGTAATATCTCGGATTTTCCCATTTTAACTAGCGTCGTCGTGAGAACCCATATATATACACACTCACACACACTCTTTAGAGGCCATGTAGAGCAGTTCGACATAACTTTTGCTCTGGCAAAATCGTCGTAAATATTGCTTAAAACCGCCCATAAGTTAGGAAGGTGTTGAGAGGCACCTTAATGATTAAATATGCGGGGCATGTTTAAGAAGAGTCCGGAAACTGCATTGATTTTAGTTTTTTAGTGCTTCCAAACAGAGTGAGCTGCCTTCTCCACTGCTAGATCAGCTTAAGTATCAATACTTATGGGTATGATTCAGTATCAACGGCGAACTGTTTTACATGGGCGAAGTAGTAATTCTATGGAACAATTTGGCTACTAAATTTTTAAGTTAAATNTGCTTTATACACGACAGAATCTTATAACTAACACCCTTGATACAATGTGATAAATACTGCAATATTCCAACAGATTACAGTAAAAATGATACCAAATAATAAGCACTTAAAATGAACATTAGTAATTAAGTTACCTGCCATACATTAAACATATCTAATACAATGTAGGGACATCACTACATAACACACATTTTAATAGGAAGATAATCAGAGCTGAAGATGCAGTTTCTCTGTTTTACCAAAACAGCAATTCAAATTTTCATCTTGTGTACTCTAATAAAAAATGTTTCATCTATGGCTGGTGTGTGGTTGCATTCCCCTGCAATCACCTAGGAACATCATGCTCCCATGGAAAGGAGGTTAAATTGGTGATGGTTCACATCCAACCAACGGCATGACTCAAAATATCAATGTAGTGTCAGTTCCCAAGAGGTTCGGAGCAAGCCATAATTTTGGTGGTCACATTGTCCAAATTTTTAATTTTACTCATGCTACTTTTAACACTCTCTCTTCAACCCCCATCTCAGCCACCTGTTTCAAACTCTTCCTTGCAATCTATTCATTTTCAGCTTAAGCTGATGTGCTCAAATTCACTAAATTACTGTACATGCAATTAACATTTGTGCATTTGTAAAAAAAAAAATCAATTTTCTACATAAATTATTGCAGTCAGCTGTAAATAACTCTCAAAAACTTGTCTATGCAAAGGAAAATCGTAACTCTCCCCCGACAAATTTTATCTCTTTTATCTAGGCCAGTGAAGTGCTTGTTCCAAAACTGCAAGAAGTACGTTGCCATACCAGACATTAAATCACATTTCTGGTATAACCATGATGATGTTGCCATGATAGCAGGAGATGGCGAAAACTTTCATATATGGGTAAATCCCGACACAATATCTATCGACTCGAGCACGTGCATTGCATTGATTCTACTCATTGATAACCAGAATTTCAGGTACGTATGTTGTAGTTTGTTGTGCACATTTATATGTACAGTAGTAGTCAATAAGTTCATGGACTGGTGCCCCAAGTGTAAGCAGCCATGCACCACTGCGAAAATCAATAATTTTGTGGACTGGTCGCATACTGTCGCTGTGGTGCACTACAGCAGATAGGTTGCACGCCTATGGTACAACGTACACAGAATGATGGCCCCAGTTGTGAAGGGTAGTTGAATGTGAGTGGTGGTACATGAGAATGTTGCAGATTGTGCAATGGGAAAATATCAAGTTCTGTCAAACGGGAGGCAAATTCACTATCAAAACGTTTCAGACGATGAAAAACTTGTACAACGACAACGCCATGGGCCACAATGCTATGTTTAAAGGTCAAAAGTGCTTACTTTACTGTAAACAGCCTATACAAGTATTTTGATATTCACTGTTAAGGTGAGAAAAAACTTACAGCAGAACAAACAGTGTTACAATTGTTTAACACCATAAATCACTTCAAAAACTGATGAACACTGGCACCTTATGTCATGCAAATTCAAAAATCCAGTGACAGTAACAAATAGCATTCAATTGATGTAACTTTTGTTAGATGAGCATGGTTTGTTGCTGATGTAAAATTGTGGTAGCTATGTCACTGTTTGTAAAGTCAGGCAGTAGAGATTTGCAGTATTAATTAATTAAAAAGATTATAACTCAATTCTAATTTATTGTTGGTGCAACAAAATAGAATGAAAGTAAGATTTCCCAGGAAGTGTGAATTGTTTCAAATATTTCAATTAAGATTAGTGGAAGAATTAAAAAAAAATTCTGGTCATCAAGAGTTTTGTAAACATTTGCAGACTTCAATATTTTTAATTAAAGCATTAAATGACGACACACATGAATATTCACGCCTTTCTCACTGTATGTTGACAAGAACATTAATCTTGTCTAAAAGGGGTTGATATAGAAATTTTACAAAATATCTTTTTTTTTTTTACACAGAGAGGACAAGTTATGCAAGAAGAACATCACACCCACACAATTGAGCAAAAGCTTGCCTGCATTTGTAATGGCAAGCAGAATGCATGTGGGGACCAAAGAGCCTGCCGTGTTGTTCTGGGTATCTGAAGCCGAGCCACAGCTACATTGCAGCATCCACGTGACACAGTTCTCCAGCCCGAACGTCAGCGTAGGCTACAGTGGTCCTACCAACAACCTGCGGCTGGATAAGGACTTCCAGGGTGTGCTAGAACGCAGTTTCTGTGCTCTGGTACTGCCCAACATTGTCCAGACTCTAGTTCAGCACACCAGAGGGTTCGATGTTACAATTCGCCTGAAGACCGTGTAGTATTTGTCTCAGCACTGTGTATGAAAATTTCTGTTCCAAATTATAGCAGTATATCCTTTAAAGCTTATTTATTTTGAACTGGATATTTATTTATTTATTTTTGCCAGTAATTTTAAAGCCCCTGCCCTAAAAAATAGCTAGTATTGTATTTAGGACATCACCTCAAAATTATTATTTATTTACATTTTCACATATTTTGACAGTTCTGTTATTTCAATTTATTTTCTACGTTGGCTGGTCTCGCTTATCTTTGGAAGTGTAAAATATTTAATTGTAGTTTTCTCTATATACATTGCCTGTGTTATCAATCAAATTTTGCCACGGAGAAATTAAACAAATTAAAAGACTGATAAGATTATGTAATATCTCGGATTTTCCCATTTTAACTAGCGTCGTCGTGAGAACCCATATATATACACACTCACACACACTCTTTAGAGGCCATGTAGAGCAGTTCGACATAACTTTTGCTCTGGCAAAATCGTCGTAAATATTGCTTAAAACCGCCCATAAGTTAGGAAGGTGTTGAGAGGCACCTTAATGATTAAATATGCGGGGCATGTTTAAGAAGAGTCCGGAAACTGCATTGATTTTAGTTTTTTAGTGCTTCCAAACAGAGTGAGCTGCCTTCTCCACTGCTAGATCAGCTTAAGTATCAATACTTATGGGTATGATTCAGTATCAACGGCGAACTGTTTTACATGGGCGAAGTAGTAATTCTATGGAACAATTTGGCTACTAAATTTTTAAGTTAAATTTTGGACATAATTTTTTTTCAGAATTTTTAAAGAAGGGCATGGCTTATTTGAAGAACGTTAACCAGAAGCCAGTGGATACGGTTTCCATGTTCCACAGCCAAGCATAATGAACTTTCAATCAAGATTACTTTGCCGGGATTAATTTTGAGCNGATACGGTTTCCATGTTCCACAGCCAAGCATAATGAACTTTCAATCAAGATTACTTTGCCGGGATTAATTTTGAGCCAGTCAAAGAAGTTAATTTCTCACGTAAATTTCTATTTTACCTGGTAATTTTAGCAAGGTAATTAACCATGATTTTCTTAACTATTTAATTATTATTTCCTTAGTAATTTCAATTTTCATGCAATTCCTTTTACTTAATAAAACTTAATTTTTCACAGATGAGAGTCATATGTTTTGTGTAATTAGAAAGCAGTTTAATTTGTTTTCTTTTCAAGGGTAATTTTTTTTTTATCATACAAATTGTATGAAAATTTTGTCTTCGTCTTGTCTACATTTTTGAAGTGCTATATGTCATGCATGTTCTGAACGTAATTGGAATTTATCTACGGATTGCTTTTAATGTGTTTAATAAGCATTCATGCTGATCACTTACCTGCATTGGACACAAGTATTCTGCTTTATTTAATTATATTTTCAAGAGTAAAAGCATTTTTCTCATGTTATTAATTTCACAAAGGTAAGCCGCTTTGGTTGGCATCACTACGCAATAGCTAGCCGCAACGAGCAAAGAGAAAATACGTGGCGTCTTGGCAAATCTGCTTTGCTTCACACACACACACTNCAATAGCTAGCCGCAACGAGCAAAGAGAAAATACGTGGCGTCTTGGCAAATCTGCTTTGCTTCACACACACACACTCGCCCAAAATAAACCTACATATTTTATTCTCAATTAAAATATTATTCTTGCGCAACATTTATNCACACACACACACTCGCCCAAAATAAACCTACATATTTTATTCTCAATTAAAATATTATTCTTGCGCAACATTTATTACTTATTATTTTTACACACCATAATATAGTTTACTAAAGAGTGGCACAACCTTCAATATAGCAGTGAACAAGTTTTACATAAAACTGTCGTCAAAGATCTCGTACACGAACACTGTAGTAGAATGATATAGTGATATCTGGGATTGGGGATGGGAAGCCAGTGGTCACCATTTCGGATGATGTTACGACAAAACCTTATGCTCTGTAATTCTACATCAACAGCAGCCATATTGTTTCTTCCCCCTCAAAATTTCCCTTTTTCTTCCTCAGAATTTCCTTTTCCCCCAGTCGTGTTTTTAGTTTTTATTGTTTAGCTATGTCCACTGATATTTTTTTGCACTGTTTTGTTCCCTTGTGTGGTATTTTAGTTTTTGTCACCGTGCTGTCTTTTCTTTTGGTTTGCTTATGTTGTTTGTCCTGTTTTGTAATAATAAGTTGTTTGTCCATCTTTTTGTCATTTTAATTATATACATATGTATTTGTTTTCTATTGACAGNTTTTGTAATAATAAGTTGTTTGTCCATCTTTTTGTCATTTTAATTATATACATATGTATTTGTTTTCTATTGACAAGGAAACAGTGCTGAGTTGTGTGTGCATGTGTAATTTTTATTTAGTCTCATTGTCGGCAATGGAAACAGGCCAATCACACCATCATAACAACATCAAATCACCATTGTCATTAAACTTCCCAAGATATAACATTTAAGTTGCATTTCATTTAAAACATATACACTTTACTATTTTAACACAAAATTTAGTTTATTACATAAATAACAGCTGTTTTGTGGCAACAACTATATGAATCATTTGTCCAAGAACTCTTTCCTTCGTGCGTATTTCTCTGTGGTCTGTTTGTGTGTTGGCAAGTTTGTCAGAATAGCCAACATAATATTCACTTTCATTCGTTCAGGCATCAATCGATACAGGATTGCATAAAATGCACTAACTGATAAATGTGCAATCTCAAAACATTTTTACTTAAAATTTAAACTTAAATGACATATCCCCGTAACATCACAACCAATTTCCACCATATTATAGGGGCCACGGTGGTGTAGTGGTAAGACTACTCGCCTCCCACCAAGGCGAACCAGGTTCGATTGCCAGCGGGGTCCACCTTGGATTTTCGATATGGGAATCATGCCGGATAATGCCGATGGATGGCTGGTTTTCTCTGAGCTCTCCTATTCCCCCCACCCTTGCATTCTGGCACTGCTCCATACTCACCTTGATTCACTCTCATTGACTCTCAAGACCTCCATGTTAAGAGCCGCCCAAATCTCTTCCCTCACTCACTCAACCATATTTTGTATGCAAACAGATCTGTGGAAAGCCATTAAGATTTCCATAAATCAGTAATTTATTTTCAAAGTAGCAATGTTATCCTTGGAGTGTGTTTGTGCCTTGAATGTGATACCATTACACCCATTTAAGTATAAACTTAATATGCTGAAGTGCCTATCTGTATGCCAATTTGAAAGGTAATGCCACCAAAAAATTATTATAGGCTTACATCACATCTGACAAAACACACACTTCAGACGAAAGTTGTTAAGTGCTTTCAGAACGCCACGTACATTAGAAACATGGACGGATCAACATCAAATCTGATGGAAAATTTCCCCTGTGTATAAATTCTTTTAACACATAAAAATTCTAATATATTACTTAAAACCTCATTAAAATTACTCGCATATAAGTGTAGACAAAAATAGGCCAATTAGTAATATTGCTATAATGTCTTGTTCATTTTCAAACAATGAAATCTAATTTTCAGTTCTTCAATCCATTATTAGCACTGTGCCAATCACTGGACACACAGAAATAAGTAATGTATTCATAACAACCTAATATGCCAATGATATCGTGCCTTCCTGGACACAAGCACTTTTCTGTCAAAACTTACCTTCCTCCCTTCAGTTAACAATCCCAAGGTTTCACCACTGTCTTTTGCCCTGCATACACAATTCATGTATCCTTCACTGTATCCTCTCTTCCTCCATTCTCTTCCCATATCCATACCATTTCAGTCTCATTGTTTCTATTCTGTTTTGTAATTTATCTTCTTTCAAAATCTCTCTAATCTTATCACTCTGCATCACCCCTAATCTGTTTCTCAGAAATGTAATTTCATTTGCCTGCACTCTACTCATTTACCTTATTTTTACTGACCATGTTTCCAACACNTTTTGTAATAATAAGTTGTTTGTCCATCTTTTTGTCATTTTAATTATATACATATGTATTTGTTTTCTATTGACAGTGCTGAGTTGTGTGTGCATGTGCAATTTTTATTTAGTCTCATTGTCGGCAATGGAAACAGGCCAATCACACCATCATAACAACATCAAATCACCATTGTCATTAAACTTCCCAAGATATAACATTTAAGTTGCATTTCATTTAAAACATATACACTTTACTATTTTAACACAAAATTTAGTTTATTACATAAATAACAGCTGTTTTGTGGCAACAACTATATGAATCATTTGTCCAAGAACTCTTTCCTTCGTGCGTATTTCTCTGTGGTCTGTTTGTGTGTTGGCAAGTTTGTCAGAATAGCCAACATAATATTCACTTTCATTCGTTCAGGCATCAATCGATACAGGATTGCATAAAATGCACTAACTGATAAATGTGCAATCTCAAAACATTTTTACTTAAAATTTAAACTTAAATGACATATCCCCGTAACATCACAACCAATTTCCACCATATTTTAGGGGCCACGATGGTGTAGTGGTAAGACTACTCGCCTCCCACCAAGGCGAACCAGGTTCGATTGCCAGCGGGGTCCACCTTGGATTTTCAATATGGGAATCGTGCCAGATAATGCCGATGGATGGCTGGTTTTCTCTGAGCTCTCCTATTCCCCCCACCCTTGCATTCTGGCGCTGCTCCATACTCACCTTGATTCACTCTCATTGACTCTCAAGACCTCCATGTTAAGAGCCGCCCAAATCTCTTCCCTCACTCACTCAACCATATTTTGTATGCAAACAGATCTGTGGAAAGCCATTAAGATTTCCATAAATCAGTAATTTATTTTCAAAGTAGCAATGTTATCCTTGGAGTGTGTTTGTGCCTTGAATGTGATACCATTACACCCATTTAAGTATAAACTTAATATGCTGAAGTGCCTATCTGTATGCCAATTTGAAAGGTAATGCCACCAAAAAATTATTATAGGCTTACATCACATCTGACAAAACACACACTTCAGACGAAAGTTGTTAAGTGCTTTCAGAACGTCACGTACATTAGAAACATGGACCGATCAACATCAAATCTGGTGGAAAATTTCCCCTGTGTATAAATTCTTTTAACACATAAAAATTCTAATATATTACTTAAAACCTCATTAAAATTACTCGCATATAAGTGTAGACAAAAATAGGCCAATTAGTAATATTGCTATAATGTCTTGTTCATTTTCAGTTCTTCAATCCATTATTAGCACTGTGCCAATCACTGGACACACAGAAATAAGTAATGTATTCATAACAACCTAATATGCCAATGATATCGTGCCTTCCTGGACACAAGCACTTTTCTGTCAAAACTTACCTTCCTCCCTTCAGTTAACAATCCCAAGGTTTCACCACTGTCTTTTGCCCTGCATACACAATTCATGTATCCTTCACTGTATCCTCTCTTCCTCCATTCTCTTCCCATATCCATACCATTTCAGTCTCATTGTTTCTATTCTGTTTTGTAATTTATCTTCTTTCAAAATCTCTCTAATCTTNACCATATCCATACCATTTCAGTCTCATTGTTTCTATTCTGTTTTGTAATTTATCTTCTTTCAAAATCTCTCTAATCTTATCACTCTGCATCACCCCTAATATGTTTCTCAGAAATGTAATTTCATTTGCCTGCACTCTACTCATTTACCTTATTTTTACTGACCATGTTTCCAACACNTGTTTCTCAGAAATGTAATTTCATTTGCCTGCACTCTACTCATTTACCTTATTTTTACTGACCATGTTTCCAACACATGTCAATATCATGTAATATATGTACTTAATACACTGATGGAAAAAAAATTGCAACACCATGACTGTGTGTGTCACTATTCACAATTCAACCTAGAGGTAATATAGCTTAATGACATTACATATTCAATACAGACCAAACAGGCAAGAGAAGCGAAGTACTCATTGTGCTTAGCACCACATAAATTTACAGTACATCCCACTCAGACATCAACACAGGCTTGTATTTTCGCATGTATATTATCGTACATGTAACGAATATCATCGTGAGGTATAGTGTTCCAAACCCCTTCTATCTCTTGTTGCAACTGTCCAAGGTCAGTAACTGGCTATACAGATTGGGTCAGAGGTTATCCCATTAGTTTTCAAACATTTTCAATGGGAGAGAGGTCTGGGGATCGTGCTGGCCAAGGCAGTTGTCGAACACCACGAAGAGCACTTCAGAGTTCACTTCTCCAGCAAGTATCAAGGTGGTGTTAATCAGACTGCTGTAATTAGTATTTATTCATCGCCTGTTATGTTTTCCCGTATGAACATGAAGTCGAAGCTAGGAGATGAAATATGGATTTATAGGAAGCTAATTGGTACAATAGGAAATTTGCATGTTCTTGGTTATGTAGAGCTTGTGTATAATGCATGAATGACAATAAAGTTTGTTTGAATGAAATCAGTTCAAAGGTACTGATTTTGCTGTAACATAACCTCAACAACCTCAACACCAGCAGCAACATTAGAACACTAGTACTACTGTGCATTCCTGTGTTCACCTATGTATAAACTTTGGGAGATAACAACTGTTGCACCTTGAGATAATGCTTATCTTATCTCTTGTTTACTTGCTACACTTGCAGTGCTTCTCCTTTGTGCATGTTACCTATGGAATTCTCTTATCAGTCGCATGCTATGTTCAAGAGTGGTCTAACTCTCATTCATTGTTTAACTTGCGCTGTTAACACACACACACAGACAACAACATAGGAGTCTTTTTCAATTTCCCTGCTGTCTTTTCTCTGTTTTTCAGTTTGTTGGGTATCCTGCTACACTCCTGCAGCATGCAATTACTGTACCTNTCCCTGCTGTCTTTTCTCTGTTTTTCAGTTTGTTGGGTATCCTGCTACACTCCTGCAGCATGCAATTACTGTACCCATGTTCAATTGGACAGCACTCTTTTGGATGTTGCAAATTTTTTTCCATCTCTGTACACTTCCTTGCATTTATGAGGAATGTCCTCGCTATAAATTGTGTACCTTTAAAGCAAGCATTCAGAAATTATTTGCTTACAATAACNTCCCTGCTGTCTTTTCTCTGTTTTTCAGTTTGTTGGGTATCCTGCTACACTCCTGCAGCATGCAATTACTGTACCTATGTTCAATTGGACAGCACTCTTTTGGATGTTGCAAATTTTTTTCCATCTCTGTACACTTCCTTACATTTATGAGGAATGTCCTCGCTATAAATTGTGTACCTTTAAAGCAAGCGTTCAGAAATTATTTGCTTACAATAACAGTTTCTAAAAATGCACACTTTAATTTCACAAGCAGGTTGCAGTGTACACAATAATTTGTAAGATGTTAAATGAGGTGCATCAGATGGAGTTCAGCTGTAGATAATCACCATCAAAGCACTGTTACTGTTAGCACAGCTTGTTCATGAAATTCAGTATTAGCTCCCTGGTTACAGTGGTACATACCAGTAGTTGAACAGCATAATCTNGGTTACAGTGGTACATACCAGTAGTTGAACAGCATAATCTCACTTAGAGGACAACCTTTGACCTGAAAAACTACTTAAGTTACAGTGGAAAATAAGAGGAATGCAGTTTGGTTATAATGTGGAGATATGTGCCATGTAAAGCCCATAACANTTGTAAGATGTTAAATGAGGTGCATCAGATGGAGTTCAGCTGTAGATAATCACCATCAAAGCACTGTTACTGTTATCACAGCTTGTTCATGAAATTCAGTATTAGCTCCCTCGTTACAGTGGTACATACCAGTAGTTGAACAGCATAATCTCNCACAGCTTGTTCATGAAATTCAGTATTAGCTCCCTCGTTACAGTGGTACATACCAGTAGTTGAACAGCATAATCTCACTTAGAGGACAACCTTTGACCTGAAAAACTACTTGTTAAGTTACAGTGGAAAATAAGAGGAATGCAGTTTGGTTATAATGTGGAGATATGTGCCATGTAAAGCCCATAACANTTAAGTTACAGTGGAAAATAAGAGGAATGCAGTTTGGTTATAATGTGGAGATATGTGCCATGTAAAGCCCATAACACTGTCACACTTCTTCCATCAACAATATGTTGTAAGCCTGCCATGTTTGTCATGAAGTTGTTCAATATGCACTCTGTAATGATGCAGTATTATTAATTTTCAGGACACGTGCTCCATTTTCTTTCGTTTTGCTAAGCTTCATAATATTTGTATAGGGTTTGAAATTAAAAGCCGTGGTGGTTCGTTTTACCGCGATAGTTTGTTTATCGGCATACGTTTGCCGTTTCAAAAGTTGGAGTTTTTGTTAAGCGTCAGCATTAGATTAGCTTTTTTCAAATTACGTCAACAGTTTTACTCGACAAGTTTTGTATGACGCAGTTTCGAAAACGTGTGGAGAGCGTGCGTGGCCGCCCACACCAGGCCCTTATCTGTGGAGAGGGGGGTGATAGGCTGCACAAGTACACATGTGCAGACTGCACAAGTACATGTGTGCCTGTCACCTTCCGGCAGTTGATATCGTCAGTTGAATCAAGTGAGTCATCTGAAGTGGTTGTCATCCAGTGCTCGCCTAGGCCGCGTCGGGCATGGCGCTAACCCCCACACCGGCAAACTAGAACTTATTAGATTATTTCTCCACCGGTGTGGGAGGTCGCTGCATTTGTTATTTCTTCGGGCAAGTTTTTAAGAAATGAAAAAATTTGTTAACGACTGTGGCGCTGTTCTGCACTTGTCTGGTTATCTAAAACCTGTTCGTACTCTGAACTTCGTATGTGAACTGTGTCACTTAACTGGTAAATAAAAATATAGAACAAATACACCGGAACTTGACTTTATTTCATATTTAATTGGCGTCCATTTTACAGAGTCTCGTGTTTCTCCGTCTTGAGCTAGTCGAGAGGTAAGATATAGCCGAGTGCCAACTTAAAGCCGGCTATAACTGTGTGCGTGCCACGTTACAACTCTAACATAATATATGCTTCTATCACAAATACTAAAATAAAAATCAGAACAATAATTACATTTCAATATGAAATGTATACTTCAAATTCTACACTATACATTTCTAAATATATTTCAAATACTGTTATGTTGTAAAACTCAGCCAAGTGCTCTTATACAGAAATGCATTTTTATCATTGTACTGTTATAGAAAAAAACATTTTTGAGTATAAGAAAGAAAAAAACCTATAATATTTATAACATGTAAATATAAGCAAGAGTGCATCTTTCAACAAGACTAGAAACTACATCTACCACATCACACTTAGTGTGTCTTGGTCTTGATGTAGTTTATATTTTACATAGTACTTCATACAAATATTATTATTTTTTTTTGTCAAATTATTTTAACTTTTTAAAACAATATTTAACAAGGTTCGCTCAAACACACACTATTCTTTGCTAAGTTAGTCACCTTTCAATTTTTCATGTTGTTTACTTTTCTTGAAGAACCTATAAATATTTTTAAGTGACATGAACACAGGGATCATTACTGGTAAAAACAGTGGAATATATACAGCATATTTTTGGTCATCTGGGAAGTACAACAATGCCAACAAAGATGGGTTTGTAAATGCAGNAGTGGAATATATACAGCATATTTTTGGTCATCTGGGAAGTACAACAATGCCAACAAAGATGGGTTTGTAAATGCAGACTCTGATGAAAGGAAAGCTTTCTTAGAAGCAGTGAATGCATCTTCCAAGAGGCCTACTTTTAAAAGTTTAATTACATTTTCCACTTGGTCAACTGCCTCATAAATAGATTTACCAACATCATCATTTATCACAATGTTACTGATTTCACCCAGTAATTGGGATAATGACAGTAGGGTAATTTTGGCAGATGTAAGCTGTTCCAATGTCCTGACCCTAAGAAGAAAGTCCAACTCCCATTCAGATATATGATGATGTCTAGCACCGGATATGAAGGCAACCTGCTGAATTTCTTCTCGTTTAGGAATACCCAGTAAGAGCTTGAGTTGTTCAAATATGATGCCCATGATAGCAGGTGAGTCTGAGTGCACCTCTAAAGGCTCAACAAGGCTACCATTGGAGCAGACATCACTTGGTGGGTTGTGGATGATTATTCCACCCCATCGAGGTGAAAGGAATGCATCCATTGTCACTGCAGCACGCTTTCCTTGCTTCTTGTAGATGTGTAATGGTGCAGTGCTGCAAGGTGGAACATAAACAACAAAGTTAAGGCATCGGTTCTGTGAAATATGGGATGCCAATTTCTTTTCCAAAGGTGTTATTATATGTGGCAACAACTCTTCAGCCAAGGCATAATGTTGACCCATTGTGGCAGTCTGTGTCACTAGTTTAGGATATAATTCAAGCGACACAAAGTAGAGCCACTGAGATTTCACCCTGTAGGTTGCCAGTGATGACAACTTGGACAAGAATGGCTCAAGGAAATCTTGAACAGTTTTTGCAAGATCCCACTTGAGATCAAGCTTCTCTGGGTCAGGATTGATTGCAGTCACTAAAATGTCATATTCTTTAGCTGCTGGAACTCTGCGCCGTCCGGAGACATCTTGATCAACTTCTGTTGGTGTGATCATGGCATTCATCATTCTGGTAAGAGATGCTTCTCTCAGCCACCACTGCTGCAGAACTTCATACAATCTGGATGCTTCAGTGTCGGGAGTAAAGTATATTGTCCGCTTTGCCCCCACCAATATTTTGTTGTACGATAGTAAAGAAGAATCTGGCACCTGCAACAAGAGGATTTCCCCTGTGCGTACAGGTTTCACAAATATACTCTCCAATTCTTCTAGTGTGACCACATTATCTAGNACAAGAGGATTTCCCCTGTGCGTACAGGTTTCACAAATATACTCTCCAATTCTTCTAGTGTGACCACATTATCTAGACCACGCACATTTTCCACAGAAATATTCACTCTGAACATAACGGAGTCATTAAATAGTTTCTGCAAGTCATTAGATAACCGGGCACCCCTGACCTCATCAGAGGCAACTATAAATAATTNGAGTCATTAAATAGTTTCTGCAAGTCATTAGATAACCGGGCACCCCTGACCTCATCAGAGGCAACTATAAATAATTTCAACTCTATTTGAATGTCTAAATCATTCAGGGCTTCAATTCTGGAATATGGCAACCACACCCGATACACTTCAGTGGTCTTCCACCACAGTGGGAGGCCAACCACAATCATGATGGCCACAAAGGCAATTGCTGCAGCTATGCGATGTTTTTCCGTTTCTTCAGGATCACAGTGCGATGGCTTCTGTTCACTAGATGGCAGTTGGGATGAAATGCATTTTGCAGTTTCAGTTTTTGCTGCATTTACTGCCATTTTACTCAGAACTATGAACTGCACTAGAACAAAACAAACACACCCCACATTGTTTACACAAGACATCAATTTAATTGCAATTTTTAACAGATTAAAAAAAAANGAACAAAACAAACACACCCCACATTGTTTACACAAGACATCAATTTAATTGCAATTTTTAACAGATTAAAAAAAAACCTTTCATAACTAAACAACATTTTCACACTGAAAACTTTACTTGTTATCATAACTAGATGGAAGTTAAGCTGATTTTGCATTCACAATTTAATACAGAGAAAATTATTGTAATAATACCCATTAATGCCTAGCGAAGGGTGAGGATAAGTAGCTTTCAGTAATGAACCAGTGAGAAGCACCTGAATAATGTTGAACATGAAGTGCTATTTTTAAAGAAATATATGTNAACAAAACAAACACACCCCACATTGTTTACACAAGACATCAATTTAATTGCAATTTTTAACAGATTAAAAAAAAAACCTTTCATAACTAAACAACATTTTCACACTGAAAACTTTACTTGTTATCATAACTAGATGGAAGTTAAGCTGATTTTGCATTCACAATTTAATACAGAGAAAATTATTGGAATAATACCCATTAATGCCTAGCGAAGGGTGAGGATAAGCAGCTTTCAGTAATGAACCAGTGAGAAGCACCTGAATAATGTTGAACATGAAGTGCTATTTTTAAAGAAATATATGTNAGCTTTCAGTAATGAACCAGTGAGAAGCACCTGAATAATGTTGAACATGAAGTGCTATTTTTAAAGAAATATATGTTATCACTTTGCCAGTGTTCGAAAATGTTTCAACTGACATGTGAAAAGTTTTTAGTAAATTTTAACATTTATCCAGCAACGAACACATACTTGGAGGTGCATTATTATGTATTATATGCCACCAAATAAAATAAAACATCAGCCATGCAACAGAAATAAACAGTGATTTTTTAGAAAACTTTTCCCCATCTTTCACCAAAGTCGCTATTCTTAAATAACTACCCAAAAAGGCACTAAATTTACAATAAACTGCAATGTTAAGTTAGAAGTAAATTTACTACACACCTTAACAATACTATTTTTAAACTGGACTGAAGTTGGGTCTACACGGTCTCTTGGGTGGCTGACAGCAGTAAAGTGCTTAAAGCAAAAATACACAAGTACAGTACTTAAAACCTTGTAATATAGCTGCTCTGTAAGTAATATAATATTGTGAAGAATATGGGCTCATCTGAATGAAACGTTTCATCAGGTTTAATGTGGTAGATTTTGCTGAACCTAAGCTTACTGTGTTGTAAAAGTGCAGTCACGTGATATCATGTTTCACAGTTTGCGTAGAAACAATTTTAAATGTCACAGGTTGTACCAGTTGTGATGCAGCCTAATACTTGTTTTTAAGTTACAGTATTTGTTTACATAATATTTTGATGTTAATTAATTTTTCAGTGTGTGTTTTTAGAACGTAAGGCTTGGTAGGATGTTTGAATGTGGTGGACAGTATTGTCTATGCTGGGATTTTACTTTAGAAATCCCTGGCATCACTGGAACTGTTGTGTAGCTATGTCCAGACCAGTTTGAAGTTTAATTTTCAGAATGCCCGGGTACAATTAAGAAGAGGCTCGAGTGAGGGCTTACGCCGAAATATAAATTCTGTGTGTAGGAATTGTAAAGAAGACTATGCCAAAAACAGTTATTTTTGATAAGTATAAGACAGCGATAGTGACACTAANTGTGTAGGAATTGTAAAGAAGACTATGCCAAAAACAGTTATTTTTGATAAGTATAAGACAGCGATAGTGACACTAATCATTTGCTCTCAAAAGTCAATTACATTTCAATTTTATTACTTGCATGTGTTTTTGTTTAGTTAGTTGTGCTAGTTTATTGAATATTCCTTCACTGTTTTGTCATGCTTCCAATGATTGAGTGTGAAAGTACCTTGTCTATATTGTCTTTATGCCAGCTTTATCCACCATTATATTTATTAATTTGACTCTTTCATAGTTCTGCACACATAGTCAGCTTGTACAAACGCATACAAAACATATTTTAAAAGGTTCCCATGAACCACCGTGCTACTTCCATCTTACTGTGGCTGTCTACCTGCAATGAACAAAAGGAAAGCAAAAACTCACATTCACTTTTCCCATCAAAATGCGGAAAAATTTCTGTTCACATACTTTTTGCTGGATTCCGATTAGTGCTGTAAGTGGAGTGTACCATCTGCTGCATGCACTAGTAGTTCTTTCATAATTTTACTGTGTGAAGAATGGTGATTTACAAATGGAGGGTGCATTTGCGAGTGTTTCACACTCTGTGTCAGCGATTTGCACATTGACATATATTTACACCATTGCTGACATGGGTGAGTGCAATAACTGCATTTCTCTTATAAAATATTTGAAGTTTTGGAATTGTATTCATTTCCCCTTCCCCTTCAACCTAGAATGCTATTAGTATGGCTCAAATTATGACTACAAGACAGTGAATTCATACAAATCTGGGCCACTCTGCTCCCCNGCACTAGTAGTTCTTTCATAATTTTACTGTGTGAAGAATGGTGATTTACAAATGGAGGGTGCATTTGCGAGTGTTACACACTCTGTGTCAGTGATTTGCACATTGACATATATTTACACCATTGCTGACATGGGTGAGTGCAATAACTGCATTTCTCTTATAAAATATTTGAAGTTTTGGAATTGTATTCATTTCCCCTTCCCCTTCAACGTAGAATGCTATTAGTATGGCTCAAATTATGACTACAAGACAGTGAATTCATACAAATCTGGGCCACTCTGCTCCCCNTAGAATGCTATTAGTATGGCTCAAATTATGACTACAAGACAGTGAATTCATACAAATCTGGGCCACTCTGCTCCCCGTAGCACGAGCGATAGAGTACGTGGAGGGAAGCATTGATTTGCCTGCATCATTACGTTTTCACCAGTTTTTTACTTTGAAAAAAATGTGGTCAAAACATTTGAAGCAGGTAAATAGGTGCTGTACTTCATGCTCAAAGTAAATGTGAAGAACCACAACTTTGAGTAAAAAGTTGCTTATTTGGCATTTGCAAAACTTAACCTGTTGAGAAATCCCAGAACCTTGTAATGTGGTAGATGAATTGTTGAGTTGAGAGATTTGAGCCGCTTTTAACTACGATGTCTTGAGAGCCGACGAGGGTGAAAAGAGGTGAGAATGGAGCAGAGCTGGAATGCAAGGGTAGGAGAAATGANCGATGTCTTGAGAGCCGACGAGGGTGAAAAGAGGTGAGAATGGAGCAGAGCTGGAATGCAAGGGTAGGAGAAATGAGAGAACCCCGAGAAAGCCTGCCAACCAGCGTCATTGTTCCACATTCAATGAATTGTGTTTTTAAAAAAATGTATATTGTACCAGGTGTAAATATATGTTGTTTACGTGATCCGACATGTTCTTTATGTTCTATAATGTCACACTTGTATGATCAAAGAAGTGAAGACCCAAATTAGTGCATCCATGTCAACATGTTACAACATTAGCTAAAATGCAGATTTTAGTTAGTACACAGTAGCTGCGAGAAGTTGTGTCTGTTTAGGTTTGGTGCTGTGGCACCTTTGTGTATCTTGCAATATCTGGTTTGTTGTAGGGCTTTGTGATTTTTTTAATTTTTTGATATTCAAAGTTTTTGAGACTTTTTTTATTCCTCAAATTTGTTATATTTACTGGCTCAACAGGATATGCTCCTAGGCTGGGCACATTTAGCACCTAAGTAGAAAAATTAAAGTAAAATAATTGACGATTTTGGGAGTGTGGACTGCTGTGCATGCATTTGTGGAGCTTTTTTAATTTCATCCTGTAAAGCGTTGTCTAAAAAGTGAATGTACATAATTTTCAGTATACCGGAGTTGAAAATTGTTAAATTCCGGTGGTAACATGTACAATTTTTAAGTTACTATCTACATTTGTCCTCGTCTTTTTGAGTACTTAGTAGATCATTATGTTACAGTAATTTAATTGGCTGTGGACAGGCATTATTTTCCATTGCCTTTTCCTGAAGGACTGTTCCTTCAGGACATGTACTGGTCATAAGTAATAAAATAAGGTGCAGTGTAATGTTCAGAACAGTTTTTGGCTAGTCACATGGTTAGAAAGAGACTATGAGTTCCCTTTATTTGTAAATTGACAAATGCAACAAACAACATTGCTGACATTTATGCCAATTATTAGATGCAAATGGAGTACATCAGTTTTTTGTTGATGGTGGTGACAGGTGTCTATTTTGTTTATTAGAGGTTCACAGATGTTAGATTTTATATTGACAGCCAACTAGCTCCAGAAAAGTGAATTCATGCAAAATTTGCACCACTCTATTTCCCGGAGTGTGAGCAGGTAGGGCATGCTGATTAATAGTGAATGTGGGGGAAATGCTGATTTACCCGCTTCATACATTTTTACCTACTTCGTTCGCATCTGATAAAATCATATGAAGCAAGTAAATCAGCATGATCTCTCTGCTTGCTATCATTTGTGTTCTGGGAAGCAGAGTGGTGCCGTTTTTACATAAATTCACTTATATAGAGCCATGCAAGGGCATGTATAACATTTTCTATGTACAGTGAAATCCCGATATTTCGCATCCCGATTATGCAAATTTGCCGGTCCCTTGAGAAAATCCCTTTAATTCGTAAAAAAACAATGCATTCCGGTCCCCTCGATAATACGTATTTATTTTGCTGCTCGAGCTCAATTAAAACGTCTTATAATTCTTATTTACAACTTGAAAATCTCGTTAACTCGTATGGTTTTTAACCCTAGACTGTACACCAGCTCTAGATTTATGCAATTCGGGCAGAGTAAAAAATACCAGAAGGGTACTGAGGGACGTAGGAGGGTTTGAAGGGCAGGTAATGACGCCGAGTAGACTGTGAGGCAATGTATCTGTGATTCCCAGAACTAAGAGGCGCCTTGCTGTCCGGCCTAGGGTTATGAGAGGGTAGGAAGGAGCAGAGCGAGTTAAAAGTTAGTCAGTTCGGTCTTAGCCATGCCTCCAAAAAGATTTAATAAGTGTCTTTCCATTAGAGAAAAAAAAAGAAATCATTACCGCCGTGGCCGGTGGTGATAAACAAATTGACGTGTCCAAACGTNATGTATCTGTGATTCCCAGAACTAAGAGGCGCCTTGCTGTCCGGCCTAGGGTTATGAGAGGGTAGGAAGGAGCAGAGCGAGTTAAAAGTTAGTCAGTTCGGTCTTAGCCATGCCTCCAAAAAGATTTAATAAGTGTCTTTCCATTAGAGAAAAAAAAAGAAATCATTACCGCCATGGCCGGTGGTGATAAACAAATTGACGTGTCCAAACGTGATAACGTTCCTCCTACCACAATACCATCAATTCTGAAGAACAAGGACAAAATCGCCTCCCAGGCATCGGACAGCAAAGAAAAGTGCTTTAAGACTGGTAAGCATCTACAACTAGAAGAGAATTTTAAAAAGTGGTTTGCGCAAGCACGGAATTCGAATGTACCAGTTGGAGGAAACATTTTAAGAGAAAAAGCAAACGTTTTCGCAGAAAAAAATGGGAATTAAAGACTTTCGTGCAAGTGATGGTTGGTTTGATAGGTTTAAAAAAAGGCACAGCATAAAATTTAAGAAGCTTAGTGGGGAAAGTGCGAGTGTATCGGCCGACGTTTGTTCTGAGTGGAAAGACGAATTGGGAGAAATAATCGATTCTTATGAGCCCAACAACATTTTTAATGCCGATGAGACGGGGTTATTTTATAAGTGTCTCCCCGACCGATCAATGTGTTTTAAGGAAGAAAAGTGTCATGGCGGAAAAAATAGTAAAGAACGTGTAACCATATTGTTGGCCGCCAACATGGATGGATCTGAGAAATTAAGACCGCTCATGATAGGCAAATCAGCCAAACCAAGATGTTTTAAAAACATAAAAACTTTTCCGATGACCTATCGTGCAAACAAAAAAGCGTGGATGACGGGCGAATTATTCAAGGAATGGATACGATCAGTGAATGCTGATATGGAGAAAAGGCAGCGAAAAATTCTACTTTTCATGGATAATTGTACGGCGCACAACAATACCCCACCGCTCAGTCATGTTAATGTTGTGTTTTTGACTGCCAACACTACTTATAAGCTGCAGCCTCTAGACCAGGACATAATTAAAACGTTCAAAACATATTACCGCAAGGAAGTAGTGATGCAACTCCTTGACAGCATCGAGGATGGGAAGAATAATAAAATCACCTTATTTTCAGCCATGAACATTGCTCACAAGGCGTGGCAAAGTGTCAGCGAAAACACAATAAAAAACTGTTTTTGTGCCTGTGGATTCACGAAGGTGGAACTTTCATCATCAGCAGCAGCCCTGTGAATTAGAATCGTCTTCATCAAAATAAGGAAAATTCTATAACGTTTGAAGATTTTGTCCATTTTGACGATGGCCTAGGTAGCGGGGATTCTAACGGATGACGAAATTTTGGCTCCATCTCAGGACATTGATAGTGAAGGTGATGAAGAAGATAATGTTCTGACAATTACACCTAAAGTGGCTAAACAATACATCAACAACGTGCACTATTTCTTAGCGAAATCAGACGTTGGTGATGAAGTATTTTCTGCTTTGAACATGCTTGACAAAGCCATCGACAATACGCGTCTGCAAGGCTTGCACCAAAAGAAAATTACAGATTTTTATAAACGTAAATTTTTAATTTTTTTTATTGAAGTAATTATTGTTATATATATATACAGTACATATGTATACATAATAAGTAGCCATGCGTTTATCATTACATATAAATGCAAATTTGCATTAATCCTGTTATTATGTATTTTTTCTTTTTTTGCTCCTGATTATTGGTAATCCCGCTAATTCGAATATCTCAATAATTCATATTCAACATTCAGTCCCTTGACAATACGAATTATCGGGATTTCACTGTATTACGGCATTTCTTGTGGTGNAAAGAAAATTACAGATTTTTATAAACGTAAATTTTTAATTTTTTTTATTGAAGTAATTATTGATTTATATATATACAGTACATATGTATACATAATAAGTAGCCATGCGTTTATCATTACATATAAATGCAAATTTGCATTAATCCCGTTATTATGTATTTTTTCTTTTTTTGCTCCTGATTATTGGTAATCCCGCTAATTCGAATATCTCAACAATTCATATTCAACATTCAGTCCCTTGACAATACGAATTATCGGGATTTCACTGTATTACGGCATTTCTTGTGGTGGTATTTTTTCCTGATATTCATAGCCCTCCCCAGTATTGCAATTCTTATAATGTAAGCTACTGCAAATATAACAGTGTACCTTTGCAATTATTATTCAGAATGATTTGTATTGTCAATTCATACCATTTTCTATTTTTTTTTTAAGTCACAGTTTTTCGTAGTTGCCTTGCTCATGNTATTCAGAATGATTTGTATTGTCAATTCATACCATTTTCTATTTTTTTTTTAAGTCACAGTTTTTCGTAGTTGCCTTGCTCATGCTCCAGAAAGCAGAGTGGTGAAGATTTTACATTAATCCACAGTTCTGCAGCAATTTTTGGAAGTTATCTGCATCTTTCATGTCTTGGTTGTTTTTCCCATTTTTTACACCTTTCACCCCACAATTTTCTGACCTTTGCGACTCTCCCACTATCCCAATTTATAGTTTATCTTCGGAATATACTAATTGCTACCATGGGATTATACTTTAGAATGAATACCACTGTCAAAACATACCATTCTATGGAATTGGGTATCTAGACCACCGACTTATCTGAATGAAAGGTTCCTTCCGATTAATTATGCTATACTTAACTTGCACTGGACCTCCTGAGTTGCAAATAAATGGTCATGTTAAACGTTACTTGGTAGGCGTGAAAACAAACTTCTCATGCTCACAAGTGACATGCCTTATTGTTAACATCAACCGCCACGAAGCTGGTTGAATGTGTTTTCTATTTGATGTGCACGTGCTTATCGCAATGGAATTACGTGTTTCTGAGATACATTGTTGCATGATTCATGCAGAAAAATATTAGGGACAGAATGGTAGTTACTCGCCATTGTTTACACAAGCTGCCATGTTGTTGCAATTTACCCTGTGGGCTAATTAATCACTGTGAACAACAGTGAAACATTATTAAATGTTGCAACAGCATTTACCGTTAGCATGGGAAATTTCAACTAAGGTAGCTTCTAGATTAAAGGTAGTGTGATGTGTTCTTCACTAAACAAGTAAAGGTGTCTTGCTCATGTATACCTTCCAGACCAATACCGGTAAAAACAACATGACTGAATAAACAATTGAAAAAATAGAAAGTAAAAATTAGTTTTACTGTTGAAATGCTATGCACATCAATTATTTCAAGTTTAACATGTGCCTCATTCATAAAAAATCTTTCCATAATCATTGTATACGTTGTTCATGGAATGCATACATGTGCAAAATTGGCTATAATGAACTATCATAACTGTGGCTCTAAAATAGCTACTTTAATCAAATACAAATGCTTAAGACGGAGGTTCACCATATTCTGAATTGTTCGTCCGAGTTTGGTTTGAAGTTAATCAGTATTTTTAACAAATTTATGCATCTAACCTATTTTACATACAATTTGGAGGCATTGTAATTATTCTGAATAACAAAGTAACTATATATGTGCAATAGTTTCAACGCAAAATATGAGAAACACTGCCAATGTTAAGAATAATAAGGCATGCACTTCTTTTAACTTTACCATCTGCAGTATACATGCGAAAAGATTCAGCAACAGCCCATTTTACTCCTGAGTGTTCTGTCTATTTGATTGGTAATTCAAATTCAACACGTTTTTAGTCAAAGGCCTTTTAAAAAAACAATCGTGAAACTATGGAAAAAGTGCTTACAAAAAACGTTTTTTTGGAATTGTTTTAGTCTTAATATTGTGATTTATTCATAACAGTCGCGTAGGAAAATTCCAAATCTTGAGCATACAACTCTTAAACACCGCGTGCGAACAATGTTTTAATAGAAAAAAAATTGAAACACTCCAGACATTTCTGGGCTGAGGGGTGACCCATAGTTCATGATCTCTCAACAGAGTGCACTGCATTCTTCTCCAGCGGGAAAGTCCACAGCTCCCTGAGCGTGTGACTGTTGGAGACATGGCTCTGTTGCCGGAGATCGCACTTCACTTCTCAATTTCCAACACATTGTGTTGTAAACATTGTAGACAGATTTCTGTATCCGTGAAGTTCACAGTAATACGTTAAGGATATAACTAATTGTTGATAGAGATTTACTACATGACATAAATACTTTAGGACATACACTTCTCTCAGGGGTAAGAAAAATGTCTGAAATAAAACGAAATAGGCTGTGCATGTATACAGTATATTCACGAAGAACAGAATACAAGTTTAAAAACTCTTGACAATCATGGATTAACAGCACAATGCTACTTTCGTTTATCTAGGACGTTTCCTTCAGAAAAGCCGCTAAACTGGATAATTACCGCTGTTTTTTTTAAGTATATTAAATTTTAAAGAGAATGAGAGATTAGTTTTAAATTTTAATGGTATAAGGTAAAGTCGTGGGTGCAACCAAAATTACAGAAGATATTTCCCTAGGATTTCCCCAATGCTCGAAATTAAAATAAATTGTGTAATCCCTATTAATACCTAGTAATATTTCCTTCTTGTTTCTTATTAGGTAATTATCTAGTGTCATGAATTTTCTGAAGGAAACGTCCTAGACCAACGAAAGTAGCATTAATAGGTTCTGCACAGCTTACCTTTTTAATATTGAAGAGGGCTTAATGTTAAAATAAGTAGAACATATTTAAAAAATTCGTCAAAAGTACGAGCACTTTGGCCCCTATGTTTACGTCGGTCGCCATGTTTAATAGCTGCGCATCGCTGTTTCCCACGATACCTACCGGCCTCGGATATTCAGGAAGGCGTAATGTTAAACTAAATAGAATGTATTAAATAAAATAGTTAAAAGTACGAGCGGCCCGCCTCTTTTTTATGTCGGACGCCTTAATATTTGGTGAATAATGCATTAGTGATGTGAAAAAATGTGCATCATGCCATCACCTTATTGGCTGTTTACTGTATACGTCTTCGTTACGGGATTTTACGTTGACGTTGAGAAGCAATTAGTNTGCCATCACCTTATTGGCTGTTTACTGTATACGTCTTCGTTACGGGATTTTACGTTGACGTTGAGAAGCAATTAGTATCAGTTCAGAAGCCAGATAGTATGGATGTGTTTTTGGGGTAATTATGCCGTTTAGGGGATTTTCTGCAAAAAAAAACCCCCCCGAAAAGTGGTATATTTCCACTCTACTAATTATGCAGAACACGAATATACTAGGGGCATTAATGTCAGACTAATTTCGTAATATGTGCCCACCTAACCTAATAGAACCTAACCCCACGATGAGTGAATCACAATTTTACATTTTTAAACTAACCTAGGATTGTTGGGTTTTANCCTAATAGAACCTAACCCCACGATGAGTGAATCACAATTTTACATTTTTAAACTAACCTAGGATTGTTGGGTTTTAAACTAATCTAGGATTGTTGGGTTTTAAAATAACCTAGGTTATTGGGTTTTTAACTAAACTAGGATTATTGGGTGTTAATCTTTGGATCGTATCATCCCAAAATTTGATTGGATCCTTAGTAGGGTTTCAAACTAATATACAAATTTAGTCAAATCCCGGATGTTAGGGATTTAAAGGATTCGTAAAACACACGGAAGAATATCAATTAACTCACCTAGGTAGCTGCGAGTACANCCTAATAGAACCTAACCCCACGATGAGTGAATCACAATTTTACATTTTTAAACTAACCTAGGATTGTTGGGTTTTGAACTAATCTAGGATAGTTGGGTTTTAAAATAACCTAGGTTGTTGGGTTTTTAACTAAACTAGGATTATTGGGTGTTAATCTAACCTAGCATAGTAGGGTTTTAAACTAACCTAGGATAGTAGGGTTTCAAACTAATATACAAATTTAGTCAAATCCAGGATGTTAGGGATTTAAAGGATTCGTAAAACACACTGAAGAATATCAATTAACTCACCTAGGTAGCTGCGAGTACAATTCCTCTGTCCTCTGCCAATTCAACTGTTGTACACGTTACCTCACTCGACAAAACAAGTAACACCCACCACATATTATGCACAGAAGCACACATTCATAGGCGAAAATACACACAGAAGCACTCGTTATTGCACTCTCAGTTTTTAAATCAGTCAGATCCGGACGTTACAAGTTGCGCCCGCAACAACACAATCGCACTGCTTCACATCTGAACGGCAACTGAAATTTGATGATGATGGCGTATAAAAGACAGTTACGATGATGTCGACGACCTACAGCCAATAAGGTGACGGCACAATGCCGAAAATCACCAAATATTAAGGCGTCCGACGTAAAAAAAGTGGCGGACCGCTAGTACTATTAACTATTTTATTTAATACGTTCTATTTATTTAAAATTACGCCCTACTGAATATCCACAGCCACTGTAGCGTGAGAAACAGCGATGCGCAGCCATTAAACATGGCGACCAACGTAAACACACCAACCCNATCCACAGCCACTGTAGCGTGAGAAACAGCGATGCGCAGCCATTAAACATGGCGACCAACGTAAACACACCAACCCAAACTGCTCGTACATTTCACAATTTTGTTAAATTTTTTAAAATATGTTTTACTTATTTTAACATGACCCCCTCTNGCAACTGAAATTTGATGATGATGGCGTATAAAAGACAGTTACGATGATGTCGACGACCTACAGCCAATAAGGTGACGGCACAATGCCGAAAATCACCAAATATTAAGGCGTCCGACGTAAAAAAAATGGCGGACCGCTAGTACTATTAACTATTTTATTTAATACGTTCTATTTATTTAAAATTACGCCCTACTGAATATCCACAGCCACTGTAGCGTGGGAAACAGCGATGCGCAGCCATTAAACATGGCGACCAACGTAAACACACCAACCAAACTGCTCGTACATTTCACAATTTTGTTAAATTTTTTAAAATATGTTTTACTTATTTTAACATGACCCCCTCTTAAATATGAACAAGGTAAGCCGTGCAGAACCCATTAATGCTACTTTTGTTGGTCTAGGATGTTTCGTTCAGAAAAGCCCCTAAAATGCATAATTAGAGTTTTTTGCGATCGTGAGTTGTGACGTCCGAATCCCTACCATACGAAGGCTTGTGATTTAAGATTGGAGGGTGTAAGAACAAGTTCTTCTGCACGTAATATTTGTCTATGTGGCGGGTGTTACTTTATGTTTTATTAAATTGTGGTGTTTTGTCGATTGAGGTAAGATGCACTGCAGTTGAATGGGTCGCCTACCTAGGTGAGTTGATTCATAGATTTCCAATGTGTTTAACTGTTCCTAAAATCATAGATTAACCTAAACTCCTAGCGTAGTTTAAAACCCTAAAATCCTAGATTAGACTAAAAGTCTAGCATAGTGTAAAACCCTAAAATCCTAGCGTAGTTTAAAACCCTACTATCCTAGGTTAGTTTAAAACCCTACTATCTTAGGTTAGATTAACACCTTACAATCCTAGGTTAGTTTAAAAATGTAAAATAGTGATTCACTCGACATGGGGTTAGGTTAAGTTAGGTTAGGTGGGCACATATCACAAAATTGGTCAGACGTTAATGCCCCTTCTATATTCCTGTTCTGCATANGGTGGGCGCATATCACAAAATTGGTCAGACGTTAATGCCCCTTCTATATTCCTGTTCTGCATAATTAGTAGTGTGGAAATATACCACTTTTCAGGTTTTTTTTTTAAACAGAAAAGCCCCTCACAAAAAATTCAGAATTGTGATATATTTCTACTCTACTAATCCCGTAGAACACGAATATACTGGGGGCGTTGCTTTAGAATAAGTACAACATATTTAAAAAAATTGAACAAAATTACGAAATGAGCAGTATAGCCAGTTTGTTTACGTTTCTGAAAGAAACGTCCTAGACCAACAAAAGTTGCATTAATGGCTTCTGCATAGCTTACCTTGTTCATATTCAAAAGGCGTAATGTTAAAATAAGTATAACATATTTAAAAAACTTGCGAAATATGTTTGTTTACGTCTATTAATGTCAGAGGAATTATACCAGCCCCCTACCTAGGTGAGTCAATTTACCTTATTTTGGTGTGTTTTACAGTTCCTTTAAATCCCTACAATCCTACATTCGTAGTTTAGTGTAAAACCAAAACATCCTAGGTTAGTGTAAAATCCAAACATCGTAGGTTAGTGTGAAACCCTACTATCCTAGGTTAGTGTAATACCCTACAATCCTAGGTTAGTGTAAAACCCAACAATCCTAGGTTAGTTTTAAAATGTAAAATAGTGATTCACCCATCATGGGGTTAGGTTAGGGGGGTACATATTACGAAATTAGTCGGAAGTTAATGCCCCTAGTATATTCGTGTTCTACGTGATTATTAAAATTTTAATCACTGAAAGTATTTCCATCACAAAACTCACAAACAAATACCATATTGGCATATTCCGCATGTATAAAGGTGCGTGGCATCGTTCAACACACTTGTACATAACATAGTTAAGTTTACCACAGCCTACAACTGCTACACTAACACTACAACTATGGTCTCATTTTTGTCCAAGTGCTTACCTGCTCTATCCTTGGGCACACAGCGGAAGTGTATGTTCCAACCAGAATAATCAATACTACAATCTCTGAAGTATTTACTATTCCCTTGAAACAACCTCTATATAGTCATACTCACACACACAAACTATTTAATAAATATCTTAACTAAAAACTTTATAGTATTTTTAAACCTTTAGATACCTTACAAAATGCACCAGTGTCCTGAGAGAGGCTTAACTGCACAAAATTAAAGTCAATAAGTTAAATTTTTAATTAAAAAAACTGTAATACCTTATGTTGCTGCTATATATGTCCCCTTTATACACAAAAAGATCCGCTGTAAGAGAGACAGCAGGCCGGACAATATCATCTGCAGTTNAGTTTAGTGTAAAACCAAAACATCCTAGGTTAGTGTAAAATCCAAACATCGTAGGTTAGTGTGAAACCCTACTATAGTCAGTTCATGACTGGAAGAGACTTTCTTGAAGCACTGCTAAAGATCTACTTTCAAGCCCATTTCGTATAGTATACCTTAACGAAAGAACATGCTATCTTCTCTGCTACGCAATTCAACTTCACTAAAAAGATTACATATTCATTCAAATTATACAACGCCTATGTGAAGAAAAACATAACCGCAGAAACAAAACACTCAATCTAAACAGACAACAGCATAGATTAAATAAACAAAGGTTGAAAAAGATTGCGAGAAATTATTCTAGTAGTAAAAATGGAAAATTCCATTCATTAGAAACATGGAGAGGTATCGAAAAGTATTAAAGATATATTCGAATACTGTCTAACGTATAGTATAACAGAGTGATTCATTGGTACATGCTCATTACTCATTCCTTCGGCAAGCACTCAAGTTCCATGCGAAAAATGTTACGTCATCTGTTCTCTGTTGATTACAGACATTGATATATTTTTCAAATGTAAGAGTGGTTTTACTGAATTCTAAATATTCCCACTTGACGTACCTCGTATTTAATCTAAGTGCAAAACAGTCTCCATGTCCCAACAGTGAACTTCTTTTCTGCTAACACATCAAGCAAAAATGGATTGGAATGGATTTGAGGTTCGAACACTGATTGGTACACACATGTACTGAGATGTGTATCTGTATCCCTGTAAACAATTAGTAATGTATTTAGATTAAATTTAAATGGACAAAAGAATTTTGTAAAAAAAAAAAAAAAAAAAAAAAAAAATCTNTAAAAAAAAAAAAAAAAAAAAGGTGCTGTCATAAAAAAATCACAGTTCACCGTGTAATTTTACCAGTGGCACATGTCGCATTCCCAGCTCATTGCGAACGTTCGTCCAGCCACTAATGCGCAGCTCACGCAGCCCCTCTAATGTGTTCTGTGCGCCTGGTGCATGGGTGTCTGCCATATACGCTGCAGCCTAGAACAGCATCATGGAAGACGTTCAGTCGAGCCGCCATGATACCACCAGCATCAGGCAGCCGTTACGTCTCCATGCCTCGGAGAGGTAACTTCAGGGTTTGCACTAGTTCAGACCCTCTGAGCACCACTAAAATAAAACCTGGTAGAGAAAATGTCGTGTAAGTTAAGGCCAAATCACTGCGCCACTGGTTTAAGATAGGCCAACTACCCCACATGTGTCCCTTCATCCTATCAGTACAGTCAAAGCAAGGTGAAACGAGTAAAGTTTGAAATTGTGCGAGGGGTGGGGGAAAAGAAATCCCTGATGTAATCCCATTAGGAGTACGGCCATTCAAGTAGGGGTTGCTAATAAATACATACATATTGCGCATTTGCAAAAAGTACTTGTACACTTCTCCAATATGAAAAAAAAAATGACTGGCCCAGTGAAGTCAGAGTCCTGGTGCAACATTTCATTTTACCACTTACATCATTTTACATTCAATAATTTGTATTGAGTTGTAAGTGTTCCTGCAAATAGTTATCACGAGAAAATCCAAAAAATATATATTTAATTCATTACAGTAACACGTCTCTGTAGGGAAATTGTAAACCACTGTATTTTTGTCATTTTAAATATGTTGTATAATTGCACTTTCAAAACAGTTTTTCAATTAAGGAGAGGAACATGGGACGCAGCTACTGGCCTGATTATGAATTATTACACCCTGGGAAATATGCCTTACAAACATGGGCAAAATTCAAAAATTGCTTACAAGAATAAACACCGGTCCGACCAAAAAGAAAAACAATGGCGATCAAATGTAGTATACCTTAACGAAAGAACATGCTATCTTCTCTGCTACGCAATTCAACTTCACTAAAAAGATTACATATTCATTCNGTATACCTTAACGAAAGAACATGCTATCTTCTCTGCTACGCAATTCAACTTCACTAAAAAGATTACATATTCATTTAAATTATACAACGCCTATGTGAAGAAAAACATAACCGCAGAAACAAAACACTCAATCTTAACAGACAACAGCATAGATTAAATAAACAAAGGTTGAAAAAGATTGCGAGAAATTATTCTAGTAGTAAAAATGGAANAACAGACAACAGCATAGATTAAATAAACAAAGGTTGAAAAAGATTGCGAGAAATTATTCTAGTAGTAAAAATGGAAAATTCGATTCATTAGAAACATGGAGAGGTATCGAAAAGTATTAAAGATATATTCGAATACTGTCTAACGTATAGTATAACAGAGTGATTCATTGGTACATGCTCATTACTCATTCCTTCGGCAAGCACTCGNAATACTGTCTAACGTATAGTATAACAGAGTGATTCATTGGTACATGCTCATTACTCATTCCTTCGGCAAGCACTCGAGTTCCATGCGAAAAATGTTACGTCATCTGTTCTCTGTTGTTTACAGACATTGATATATTTTTCAAATGTAAGAGTGGTTTTACTGAATTCTAAATATTCCCACTTGACCTACCTCGTATTTAATCTAAGTGCAAAACAGTCTCCATGTCCCAACAGTGAACTTCTTTTCTGCTAACACGTCAAGCAAATATGGATTGGAATGGATTTGAGGTTCGAACACTGATTGGTACACACATGTACTGAAATGTGTATCTGTATCCCTGTAAACAATTAGTAATGTATTTAGATTACATTTAAATGGACAAAAGAATTTTGTAAAAAAAAAAAAAAAAAAAAAAAAAAATCTCTGCGGTAGCATATATAACAGAGAAATACAAATAAGCGATTTTACCATTTAATTCACAAGCAACATTTAATAACGAAGTTTTTCACCTTGAACTCATAGAAATTAAAAACAAGTTCAGACATTGTCAGGAAAATGTATAAAAAGCTCGGGCCTAACAATACCATATAACATAGTTGATTCAGCCGTTAACAATGACATCAGGAAAACTTTATATAATAGATTAGAATTTCACACCACCGCNTCATGCCTCGGAGAGGTAACTTGAGGGTTTGCACTAGTTCAGACCCTCTGAGCACCACTAAAATAAAACCTGGTAGAGAAAACTTCGTGTAAGTTAAGGCCAAATCACTGCGCCATTGGTTTAAGATAGGCCAACTACCCCACGTGTGTCCCTTCATCCTATCAGTACAGTCAAAGCAAGGTGAAACGAGTAAGGTTTGAAATTGTGCGAGGGGTGGGGGAAAAGAAATCCCTGATGTAATCCCATTACGAGTACGGCCATTCAAGTAGGGGTTGCTAATAAATACATACATATTGCGCATTTGCAAAAAGTACTTGTACACTTCTCCAATATGAAAAAAAAAATGACTGGCCCAGTGAAGTCAGAGTCCTGGTGCAACATTTCATTTTACCACTTACATCATTTTACATTCAATAATTTGTATTGAGTTGTAAGTGTTCCTGCAAATAGTTATCACGAGAAAATCCAAAAAATATATATTTAATTCATTACAGTGACACGTCTCTGTAGGGAAATTGTAAACCACTGTATTTTTGTCATTTTAAATATGTTGTATAATTGCACTTTCAAATGTCTTATGTGATTTAAGGGTAATTTCTTAATTTTGTAGTTTTTTGTTTTGTATATTTTCTTCTTGCTTTTTGGAAACTAAGGAGCCAAGTCGCTCTGACCTTCGAGCAGCCTGACGGCATTATTATCAGTCAGCATTATAGGTGTGTAGAAGAAGGGTGTTGTGCTGCGCCAGTCTCTGGAACCTCCAACTTTTATGTTAAAAATAATTTAGGGTAAATAGATTATTTATTTCAGGGACCCTTTTTACTTTCGATGCCTGGGAGTAATCTCTTCTCACCCTGCTGCCTCACTGTACCCACAGGCTTTTGCACCCTGTAATTTTTAGTGCTTCGGGTGACCACAGCCCTCAAGTTTGCGCAAATTGCATGTACTTGTATTTAGAGTAGACATGTGTGTAAACAACATGAACTGTCTCTCTTTCTGTTCATTTAACATGTCAGGTAACTTCACAGCTTCATAAGAGTGTTCATATCCTAATAACACATTCTGGCCTTATTCGTCACTGTCAGTTTGGTGGGCATCAGACATTTCACAATGTTCATCAAATTTTAATATCTTTAAATNTAACACATTCTGGCCTTATTCGTCACTGTCAGTTTGGTGGGCATCAGACATTTCACAATGTTCATCAAATTTTAATATCTTTAAATCTTTCAATTGCTAAAATAGTTCACCAGTAATAATATTGTNATTTCACAATGTTCATCAAATTTTAATATCTTTAAATCTTTCAATTGCTAAAATAGTTCACCAGTAATAATATTGTGTGCATATTGTGAGTCTACAAGCACATTAACTGACAATGGTCCCAAATTTACCTCAACACGATGAGTTGTGATCCTTTGTACACTCACTACTTTGAAAAACTTTACTTGGTATCCGGAATAGGGATTTAAGAATTGCCATTTGTTTACTTTGTATAATGACATTTCTATTGGTAAATATTATTATTTTCTTCAATTTTTACATCAGTCAGTTAAATATTGTCTTGTCTGTTTATATTCAGGATGATAGTAGAATTGCTACTATGATTTTATTTTAATTATCTATTACTATTACTAATTTTCTGAATTTTTTAATGTCACAGATTTACATAAATACTGCACTGAAACACTTGATTGTCGCTTAGTAAATGCATGTCATTTTTAAAACTTACATGTATTTTAATGAAAATGCTGGTACTACCATTAGTAATGCTATTGTTACAATAAGTACAACAGAGGGAATATCCAGAAATTTTAATTTGCTTAGCAGAGGATTCAGTTAATTGTGTTTCTGTTAAACATAATATTTGTACATCCCATCCAAGTTGCGGATAATTTGTCCAAGCACATGGAAAGCTCACTAATTTTGCTTGTGTAACCAAAGGAATAATACGAATGATTTTATTAATTATTATCAGTTTTTTAATATTTTAAAAAAATATTGAATGTATCTGGTTTATATTGTAAAAGTAAAATTTATTTGTTACATGAATTAGTCCTTATGGGCATGGACTTCATTACCCTAAATAATATTCATGGTTTCCAAGTATTACCTGTTTTTTTTTTTAAATAGATCCATGTTCTATAAGGATACTACTGTCAATTATGTCAGTGAGTTTACCCCTTGCAGGCACGACCAGATGCAGACAATGGCTCGTGTGTTTAGCCCTGGTTATTTCCTCTAGTCCAAGCACACCAATCTGGTTTAGTCTGCCAGAGCCAGACTTAGCACAGCGCCGTAAGGCAGCGTTTACTGTCTGCAACTTTCTTTGTAAGAATGTGTTTCATGTTAGCTTTTTTTTATTAGCTTGAAAAATTAACTTATACATATTTAATTGTTATCAATTCGAGACTGTGGCCCGTGCTTGTATATGTATTTACGGTACTTTTTCTCATTTTTCATTAGCGTTATTAAAGCATTCCGTAGTGTATTTGTTTTCTTTGCCTTTATTTTGCGATGGTGCTGCCCCTATAGTCAACTCCCGTCTTTCCTTTTTTTCAAATGGTTGTTATGGAAGGCGGGTAGGTTTTTTTATTTTGTTTTCATAATCAGTGGTTCTCTGCTGCCATTCAATTAGTTCAACATGGCTGAAGAGTTGTTGGTGGTTTTAAGGAGAAGTGATTCTTGTGGACTTGGATTTTCTCTGTTAGGCACTGCAGGATTACCGCCGATTATTTACGACATAATTGAAAATTCTCCAGCTGCAGAGAGTGGAGAGGTGAGTTGCATGTATACTTTCAGTTTATCCGTCATAAATTCCTTCAAGTCCTGTAGGCCACTTTGACATTAGAATGTCATAACAGTGATTGTTTGAGTACTGTGTTTTAAACGTATTCTTTCACCTGGTTGTAATGAAACGGAAATTTCTGATGGTAATAGTGGGTTAATTTATTTGTGTTTTAGTTGTTGCTTGATGTTATTGGAGTAAATGTTGTTAGGTTATGTTATGTTATTTTTATGTAGAACTGTAGTATTTCATTTGCGCAAGTGATATGGAAAATAGTTTTATCGGATTCCTAATACATTCATGTATTGACATTAAGAACATGTATTAAAGATTGGCCGAAGTATTTTAAGTTCATACTAAGGATTGCGTTTTAATCCGAACCGTTTTTTGAGCGCCGGAAATTTATTTAGTGAAGTCCTGTAATATTTTGAAACAAGGTAGCTTTGAAAGTACACTTATTACCAAGTTGANCCGGAAATTTATTTAGTGAAGTCCTGTAATATTTTGAAACAAGGTAGCTTTGAAAGTACACTTATTACCAAGTTGAAATTGTCGATGTTATGTAGAGTATGTAGAGTGGATAATTAACAATTCCCTTCAACAGTATTTTCATTATCAGCACTGGCCATGGATGGAGGGTTGGGGTTGTGTTTGCAGGAGAGTGTAATTTCTACTGAAGTTAGAATACTTCAATATTTTATTTTGGTAAACAGTTTGTTGAAAGACTTGAAACTTTATTCTTTCCTAATTGGGCTTGTTTGCATTATAAATATTTCTTTGCGAAAGTAAACATGTTATTACATGAGGTTTGTATGTTAAGTGGCATACTGGAAATGTGTGTCACAGTATTGTTTAATTCTCCCTATTGGTTGTCATGTCTTCCTTCTNTATGTTAAGTGGCATACTGGAAATGTGTGTCACAGTATTGTTTAATTCTCCCTATTGGTTGTCATGTCTTCCTTCCTGCCTGTATCAAAATTATTTTCCTGAACTTTTTCTTTTAAAAATGTTGGTTATTATTATGAATCACATCTGTTTTGAAGGGAAAGTCGTCAGAGCTATGAAAACTGTGTATTTGGCTTTTGCAAGGCTTAAGTACCTTGTTGAAATTTCTGAGACTGTTGTAATGAATGTATCATGGAAATAGTATAAAAAATACTTATCGTATGAGGTGTTTCAATGGTTTGTTCATTTGTACCGTCATGGTATATTCTTCTTACAGGTAGTGCAGAAGTTCAGGAAGCAGTACATGAAAATTCAGTTTATTCTCAGTCAATTTTATTTTTTAACCCTATAGGTAATTTTAGATACTGCCTTTTATCATTTCCACCATTATCACAGATCTTGTGAAGTGTATTCAACATGCCTCATTGATGAAGTACCTATTATTAGCTGCTGGAAATTGACTTACGTAGCTAGTAGTTGCAAAGATCTGTCTGAAACTATTTAATGTGTAGAATATTCAAAACAAAATATTACCTTGTGGCTTCAAATTAGTGGAAGACCTACATGAAAGAATAAATGAAGCAGCACATGATCTAATACAGTTAAGTTTGTATAAAGTTTTCTAATGTCTTAAAGAAATATCCACAGTAAAATTGTTAGCATAAGGGGTAGTATCTCGAGCCATTAGTGAGAGAACGATTGTGATGGAGAAAATTCTGCCAATCTGCATGTCTAATTCGTAGCTAAATTTCATCGTGTAATGCTGAAATAAGTTTTTAGAAACTCAAATATTAAGAGGTAGAAGGTAAAATTTGTCATTTGAAATCGTAATAATTGGCATAGTAATTTATTACAATTATTTTCAAAAATATCTACATAATTTAAAACATAGTGTTACAAAGTCATCAGGGGCATATCCGAGTTCATGATGGGAAGTCTTAATAAAAATAAGAGAGCTAAAATTAATTTACCTAATTTGTATAGTGTTATAAAATACATACTTTACCTACAGATATTAATAAAGTTACATTATTAAACTGCCTATCTCTACTATTTCAGGTATTATCCTATGAGTGAGTGCATTGTTTAATGTTAATATCAATTCTTATTAAAGTCCTTATAACTGTCTTTATGCTAGTTACTGTTACTTAATCCCCTCTTATTATTTACACTCAAAATGTCTACTGTTATACATTAACACCATTCCACATGTTTGCCACTCATGCATCCAGTTTCACTTTCCCCATGATCCATTCAGTCTCTTTCTCTACTCACCTGATGCTGGCAGACTACACTCATTGGTCACTATCTTTGCTTGTCGCTTCGATGATATTGCACACGTGACACTAATCGCTGTATGAGACTACAGAGTTTCGACACAGAGGCACGTCACGGCTTATGTAGCTCAGTTGACCTGGCCCAGAAGGTTCTTCGCAACATGATTTGCGCTGAGGGGGAGGTGGGATGATGACTAGAAAATTCATGCAGCATCTATCCCATAGACATTCAGTCATCCAAGGATAGCAGTGACACGCATCAATGTCACTCTGCGAATTGTTTCTAACTCGGAGCTTGCTTTTCCAGTTATCTGTGATGATCTTGTAGCACTTTTCTTCACATTTCCAAGGGGAGGGGGCAAGAGAAAGGATGCAAAGTGTCTACATGTACTAATATTTTATAACAATTAAGTGTAATTACTTTCAAAGGGCATGATGAATTTTAATCTTTTGGATATGCTATTTTCTAAGTGTACTTAATTTTTGTTATAATTGTCAGAAAGAAAGTATTAATTATTAGTGAAGAATGTACTGAAATACCTATATATATATTCACATCTTATTATGTCCAGTAACTGTACAGGTCAAATGTTTGTAAGGAAATCGCATAATATGACTCGCCATCCGCTGCCTGTGTTGGAGAACTTTACGTGGTCAGTGCTTGCCTGAGTTGTAACAAACGTGATTAGGATGCTTTGCTAAATTTGCTTTTGCAAGATATGGTGGCCTCTAGTACTGCACCTCTTTCTCTGCCTAACATGATTTTTTTTTACTGTTTTTTTAATTACACTTTAGGGCATTGACCCTCAAAAGTTTGCAGCTGAGCTTCTCTCTTCTAATATACACCTTTTCATCTGAATTTCCACGCATGGCAAAGTGCTGGTACCAGTATGTTTAATGTCAGAATGAGCCTTCCTTCACGTCCGAAACTAATTGTGTGAACAAGTCAAAGTGACAGTTGGACAGCTGATGCAGTTTCTTCAAGCAAAGCCTAAAAGTGAAGTAGTTTTTTTGTCAAGTAAGAGTGGCAAGAACATATTAATAAGCATCTATGAAGTTAACTTGTCGCAGAGGAACTTTTTATAGCTGTTGCGACAGCTATAGGGAAAAAAATCTTGATGGTACCTTTTGTAATATTAGCAAAGATGTTACGAATAAGATGATTGTTGAAACAAATGGTATGTTTCTTTTGAAACAAAACACTGCTAAGTGATATGAACAAATTAACATACATAGCGTATTGTAGGCTATTGGACATGTGTTAATGTATGAAAAGATGCCTTTTATAAATTATGCCTGGTACCAAAAGGGTGAAGAATTTAAACCAAAATGTTGAACACTGCTAAAAGATGNATGCCTTTTATAAATTATGCCTGGTACCAAAAGGGTGAAGAATTTAAACCAAAATGTTGAACACTGCTAAAAGATGCATAAAGATAGTCTTTTAGTGTTATCTGTTTAGGTTGTGTGTTTTGTTTGTTACAGTGTGCTTATGACATACAAAGGGAATCTAGTATCTACTGTACAAGTNCTGTTTAGGTTGTGTGTTTTGTTTGTTACAGTGTGCTTATGACATACAAAGGGAATCTAGTATCTACTGTACAAGTAAATAAATGGCAGTGGTGATAGATCAGTGTGCTGGCTGTTATACCTAACTTTAACACACAGAACAAACTATAAACTNAAATAAATGGCAGTGGTGATAGATCAGTGTGCTGGCTGTTATACCTAACTTTAACACACAGAACAAACTATAAACTAGAAACAATTATGTTAGTGTTACTGTATCAAGTACTAAGTAGTGCAGAAGATATAACTTCAACGCAGTTTTTGTAGTTAGAAGTTGAAAGGATGACTGTGATGACTGAGTGAAGTTTCCTTGTAGTGCAAACAATGTTACTTAATCACAATTACTGCTGATGCAAGTAAATGTTACGGCCAAGGCATTTTTACCTTTGTTTCCTTAGAATCAGTCAATTACAAATATTCTAATTAAATTTTTCTTAAAAAAAAATTGTTGAAATGGGGCTAGTGAAGAAATCTTTAGCAAACTGAACATTGTCTTATTATTGTTTTTAGTTGTGAATGTATTACAAAACGGTTACCATACTGAATTATAAAGCATGATTAACAATATTTCATTTTACAGCGAAAATTATTAATATTAAATATTAATTTGCTAAAAAATTTTGTTGAGGTAATTAAAATTTACATTAAATTTCTGTTGCAATGGAGTAAATATTATTCTGTGGTCTCTGAAATTAATGGTAACTGTAACTGGTTGACATGTGTTTTTTTTTTTTTTTTGGAAAACTTTGTAGATCAGGATAATTTTGTTGTAAAGTGTTGGCAGAATCCCATTTGAAATCTTAAAACGGTGATGGGAGAATTTTATTTAGTTACATGAGAGCAAAAATTAACTGGGTCGGTCTGTGTCTTGAAAGAACACTGAGGCATTATGTGAAACTAAACATTTAAAAATATGAGTTGTGAAAATGAAAAAAAANCTGTGTCTTGAAAGAACACTGAGGCATTATGTGAAACTAAACATTTAAAAATATGAGTTGTGAAAATGAAAAAAAATTTTGAAAAAAAATTAAAACTTTTGCTGACACAAGGTGATGGCCCAAGATACACAGGAAGACAGCTTCAGTCAGCTTGGTAATAGAAGAGGCCTTGATGTTATGTTGTAATGACTTTGGTGTACATTTTGCATGGGTGAGCGTTTGCTTAGCTTCCCAATGTTTGTGNCCTTGATGTTATGTTGTAATGACTTTGGTGTACATTTTGCATGGGTGAGCGTTTGCTTAGCTTCCCAATGTTTGTGATATTGTAAAGGATATAGATGCAGAAATAAATTATAATACTTCTTGTTAGGGATTTTTGAACACTCATTTGATAGTGGGGAGGTTAGCTATGCATTAACATGATGCTTCTGTTATTTGTCAGTCTTGGATGGTAAATACAAATATCACTTCAATGTTCCAGATCAGACCATAATCATAGGAATGGCCAAAGTTCTGGTATTCTGGTATGGGTAAAGAATAAAGTTGTTAACACCTTCATTTAACATGCATTGTGGCCAGGGTTAGTATGTATGTACTTTCAGCAGTACGATGACACCAACAAACAAAATGAAAAATACTGTGAGCCTCACTCTATTTACCATGTGTTTTGTGATTGTAAGCCACGTGGGAGAATATTTGTGTGTGCGCATGCATGCGCGTGAAAATTTTCCTAAAGAGTGGTCCTTTGCATAACAGAATCACCCCTTGGTCGTACCTATGCTCATAAACTTGGCAAATCATTCCCAAGTTGACATGTCATTAGAGAACCACCTTTCTTTATTTACCCTGCAACAATGATTTGGCATTAAAGACAATGATTTCAAGGTCATGAAATTTAAGGCAGTGTGGTACTATGCTGCAAATAAGTGTGTTCTTGAAGAGAGTTTTCAAGAAGACCCAATTGAAGCATTTCTGAATATGAATTCTATTATGGTCTGTCTCATATAAGTTGGCAAGATTCTGACAGTCAGTGAGTGGCAATTGATGTATACGAAACAAACAAAGTGTCATTTACAAAATCCCTTATCAGCTGATGCACGAACGAACAAAAGTTAATATTACGTTTTCTATTCTGGGTGCACTGCAGACGCACATGAGAAAAGCAGAAAAAACACAATAACAACGAGTTTCTAGATTAATTAATACATCTTATTTTGCGTGGTCTCAAAACTAAATTCCGTGATAAAGTAGTAATGTATAGGTGTTCAAAATTAAATGCACAATAAAACGATCTGTATCCATATGAAACGCAACTTCGAAACNAGGCAGGCAGTGCTGCTATCTGTTGAGCAATGCAAGCGGCTCACACCTTGCCCTGTCATGCAGTGCACGCCATCTGTACAGTTCCCGAAGCATTACCAGCAAGAAAAGAATAGCTTCCATGTGTGATATATGACAAATTTATTAACTGATACCAATAGTTTTATTTTTTCTGCGAGCTCTGCATAATTTTTAAAGTAACATATATTTCTTGTACAGCAATTTTGAGCACTAGTAATTTATATTCGGCCGGTAATCGTTCGTCTGCGTAAATTATACGCTATATTGTTTTCCCGAAAACCCATTTCCTTGTTTCCGTATTGTTACTATATTGTATTGATAAAACGAAGATAGTGGGACACGCGTGAATAGTTTTTAAACATGTATTACGTTATTCCACATCACATATTTCCAACTCGAACTGTTTAGTATCGGTAATAGCAGAGTTACTGCATTGCAATCAATAGCCGTAGGATCAAATTTCCAGAATTACTCTTGGTTCCAGTTATATTAGCTATGACGTCCAGAGTGTGATAATAGCTATAACTACCGTCTCGCAAATGTTAACCCAAATTTGCTGTCTCGGACAAATTAAAATGAGTTAGCAAATATTTAATTTTTTGCAAGGTATTATATTTTTACTTTTATAACCTACTAATTTTTTTAGATAGATGTCAGTCTAAAATCTCTTAAAATTTGTTTAGCATTACAGTACAATGGCAAGTGGATTAGCTGACAACGTGTTGATAAAAAATACAGCCTCCACTTGACGCACCAGCTGATGGCGAAAGGATACATGCTACTTTTGTCAAACTGTCAAAATCTTGCCAAGTTACATGAGACAGAGAGTAACCAGATCATTATCATTCTTATAGTCCAGTGGTAAATGAGAGCAGCAGCACAGAGATCCTTCTTTCATTTTATTTTTCAGTCAAAGAGAAACAACTGCTGGAATATCTGTGTAGCAAATATCAACTCAGTTGGAAAGATTTTCTCAAATCAGATGTATTTTTCATTAAAGAAATTTCAAGTGGTGGCAGGCATCCATAAGAAATTTGAAATCAGCATTTCCTATGATTAAAAAATCTTGTAGATTTTGCAGTTTGAGCAAGAAGCCCATACCTTAGTTTTGTGTTGCTTGTCGATTTTCTTATAATCATCCAACAGTGCTAGACATAATAACTTCCCATATGCATACCATTTTAACTTAGAAACTTTTGAGCAGCTTCTTTGTGTTGCTATTTTTAAGTAGGAAGTGAAGTAAAACAATTTGTTCTACAAAAAATTTTAACCCTAGGAGACAAAGAAAATTTTACGTCCAGTGTGTTATATTTTTCGAATGGACAGGTCAATACTGGCAGTGCAAAATTTATGAAAGTTACCATAGTGTAAAATCTGTGAAAGTACTGAACACGGATATTATCAAAAAGAACCATTGCTCAAGTTCTTTGTTCTTATTGGGCCAACGTGCTGTTACATTTTCCCCAAAAAACTTTCAATTCAGCAGATTTAGAAGTCCAAGATTTCATGGGCCCTACAAGTTAATGAAGAAATACAGTCTGACCATACTAGTTAGACTGTTTTCCCTCCCAGTTAAAAGTCAGAATTCATCAGGAAAAAAATGTGCCTTACATATTTTCTGTGATACTAGTAAGGTCACTACAGCATTGTCAGTAAGAGTGAGTCTATGTGAATGGAGATAGAGGACTGTGCTGTGGAGACACATTGTTTTGGAATAACCATGACACAGTGCTAGGTACTGCCCCATTTGACCAAGAGATTAATACCATGGTTGGTGGCCTACTGATGACTACATGGATGTTGGGGATGAATCATATCTTGAAAGGAATAATAAAATACCATCTCTGGTTTTGAAGGCAAGTGGCAAATCATTACTTTTTGAAGTACAGTCATCTTGTATCGTAATGTGTTCTAGTATAGTATATAGACACATTTATCTGCATTGGTAACTGCACTAGAATTCATATCTTCTAGTGTAGTATTAATTTTTAAAACCATCAAAATCACCATTACCATAAACCATGAACAAAATACATACATCAACATATTCTAGCCTGAACTATATTTACATTTCACCTACCTACCTACCTACCTACCCCTGTCGTGAAAATTTTATATGTTACACTATTTTCATGTTCACAATTTTTAAAATATGCTCATCCATGTTTGAAGTTTAGCAGAAGTTTTATTTGCGATAGCACAACATATTTTACTAAACATGTCATAATCTGTATTAAAAAAAAAAAAAAAAAAAAAAAATATGTTCTGCAGCACACACATTTACAAATAAAATAGGTCCTACGTAACAACCAAACTTATCATGCAGTTTGTCAGATTGGAAGTTGTTCTAACATTGCATGATAAGTGGAGATGATAGTTTTCTTCTGCAGTGATGTGAATACTCCTGAGTACCCTTGGAAAGCCTATCAACCCGATTTTGTTGAGTTGACACTTTGTTACATAATTTCTTAGATATTTTTCCATTGCTTAATTGGGTGCGGTTCAGTGTAAAAGTGTGACCAATGTGAATGTAATTTTGATCAGGGGCTGTGAGGTCAAATAGACAGTTATTTTTTATGTCATTTTAAAAATGTCTTTTTACTATTGCGTTTGTAATACTGCCAAATTGTAAGAAAACTTCCACTTTCCAAAAGAAAGGGCGGTTTCCATAACTTATTTTCAAACCTAGTAGCAACATGTATATATATAAAAAATTTTTTGGCAAACTAGGTATTTTAGATTTGGAGGTGAGAAATGGGCGAGTAAGAGATTTTAAGCCATGCATTTATGCAAACTGACTACATGCAGTGAGAGAGCGTGATTTAGTGGGCTCGAAACCACGTGCTAATAAAGTGATTCATGCTGGATGTTGAACTTGAACCAAACTGCAGCATAGCACTATTTGCTAAAGATTTTAAGGTGTTTACTTTGGTTCATTGGATACACTCATTAGATTTATATAACCATTTATGCTGTTTGTATTTAGCTATACGGTTTGCCAGAAATTGTTTTGGTTTTTCCCAACAATTTCAAGAAAATTCAGACGTGAGCAGGCAAACTGCAATTTTGGCTTCATGTGTGAGATCTGCTTTAGTGTCTAGGAAATAAGTTCCTGTTAGGTAGGAATGCAAAATACTTTTGAAAGATCCCGTTGAACGATTTTCACAGGACTAGTTGGTCTGATGTGGTAGGTCTAGAATTTGAGTGACATCAGTATTGAATTATTTATGCAAGTATTTGAGAGTATGATTAAATAATGTTTTTATATGTCTGGAGTGTCTCTTTGTCCAGACTGCCAATCCAACTGGCACGTGAACTGTGTTACATTGTGTTTGTAATACACAAGCTTTTAGAACAAACGTTTTCATGTGCGCACACACTGTTTGTACACAAAAAGAAATAAGACTTCAGACTAGGGTGGAACACAATTTTCAACAGATTATGTTTATTGCAAATACTATTTTGAAGTTCAACATGGCCAAAAACATTTTCACTGTTATAGTTTAAAATTTTTGGGGTGAATTTCTACAAAACTTTTATAGGGCTCTATATTAAAGTTTGCTACAGAATTTCTACTAATAAAATTATAGGGTCACCGCTTAAAGCCCCATAAGTACATGCAGTGCGATGAGAATACTGGTCTCCTGTTCAGAGCCTTGTGAGTGTTGGCGATGGTGCACTTGATGTGTGTGGTAGTGTCACTCTTATTGCTACCACCCTTTTCGACCTCAAACGTGAAATACAGCTCCAGGTAGATGGGCCCCGTACATAACGTTAGATTTGATTAGGTAGGAAGGAACCAGGTTATGTAAGCTTACTGGCTTGTCATTCACAAATGTTTGTCACAGTAAAGGAATGGATGGCATGAACACTTCTAAATCAAGAGGTATTATTTTAGATTAAAGTAGTCCATGGTGCCCTCGGATCAGTCACTTGGTTCTTTAACTGGAAACGCAGAAAGCTTCACAGGTCATTGTTATAGTGTATATGTTGGTGTTGAAAAATGCAAAGTTCGGGGGTGTACAGCACCCACACCTTCAAGGTTGGGGGTATACCATCCCCCTGAGTACTTACTCCTATCATTCCTTTTTTTTTTTTTTTTTTACCNTCCTGTCCCTCTCTCCACCATCCCCTCAGAGGAGATTGTTTGACGCAAGGGGTACATTTTGCCGCTTCAGATTTTCATTTACGCGTTGTTTCTGCTGCATTCGTGCTAGGGACAACTTTCAATTTGGCAAATGGGCATCCTTAAATGGAGAGTCTTCTCAGCCATTTATCAATTTGGGTAGGGATGTTGAATTTTAAGGCGCAATTTCTCATAAACTGTTTGAGCTTTGGCGACAGGACTCGGTAGGCATGGGGTGCTCGTTGGTGTAGTGGTTAGACTACTTGCCTCCCACCTAGGCGAACTGGGTTCAATTCCTAGTGGTTTCACTCCTTGTGCATATGGGAATCGTGCCGGATGTGCTACCGGTTGGCGGGTTTTCTCTGGGCTCTCCAGTTTCCCTTACCCTTTCATTCTAGCACTGCTCCATACTCACCTCACTTCACCCTCATCGGCTCTCAAAACCTCAATTTTAATAGCTGCCGAAATCTCTTCACTTTGGTAAGCATGCTCAAGGGCCCACAGTGGCAGACACCTCTGACCATTTAAATTTTTTCAAATTTGAGGGGAGGGGGCGGAATTTTTTGGAACCTGCTTCGTGCTTGCCGAAACTTGTTTTGTGGGTTCTTCCCCATCTATTCTTAATTGCTGTTAGAATTTCCCTGTTTATTCTAACTTTTTCTCTTACTTTAACGGTGTTCCATTGTCATGACCCTTGGATACCGGAAATTGTGCTTCGAAAAATTGTTACTTTCAATGCTTATCCCCACCTCAACCTTAATAACTTATGGGGAATGCCAAATGTTTTTAAAACCCGCCCTCCATCTTCTTTCGAACATTCCCTCACCAGAAGCCCCCGCCCGAAACACGAAGAGAAAATAACTGTATTCATAAAAATGTCTTGAGCACTAGTTTCAAGACAATCTTATTAGGTGTTTTAAGTTCATATTTACATTTCATGAACATTGCTTAACCTTATCTCAAGCACAGGCAAACAAGGCTGTCTTCACGAAGGCTGTCTTATTTTGGCGTGCCTTAAGACTGAATATTTCTGTTCTATAGTCACGGCTTGAGAACGCGATTTCAAACCACGTTTCATAGTCATTGAGACCTTGTTTAAGACTGAAAATAAGCTCGTCTTCGCCAAGTCCACTGTCGAGGGGACTTGAGACTAGTTTTTTTATACTGTGGACGCTGATTGGATAACTTCATACGTCGAACTAGCGAAATGGCGATAGCAAAACATGTGTTAGGTTGAGATTAATGATTTAATTTCCATTTCCATGCTTTGTTATCGCCATTTTTTTTTTTAGAAATTTTCACTAGTGTGACGTATTAATTTATCCAATCAGTGTCCGCCGTTTAAAAAAACACCGAATGAAGTCACCTCTACAGTGGACTTGGCGAAGACGAGTTTATTTGCCGTCTTGAGCAAGGTCTCGATGACTATGAAACGTGGTTCGCAATAGCGATCTCAAGCAGTAACTATGGAACAGAAATATTCATTCTTAAGGCGCACAGAAATAAGACAGTCGTGAAGACCGCCTTATTTGCCTGTTCTTGAGACAAGCTTAAGCAATGTTCATAAAATGTCAATACGAACCTATGACACCTAATAAGATTGTCTTGACGAAGCTAGTGCTCAAGATATGTTTATGAATACCGTCCTATGAAATGTGGTGCGGAAATAAGATGGCCTTGACCAAGACTGTCTTAAACTCAGCCTTGAAACTTGTCTATGAATACCACCTTAGGTGTGGGGGATGTTTTGCTGCTTCCTACATTTGACCGTCACTATTTCCATGCGTTTCGGCGTAGGAACTTGAAATTGGGCGCCGAAGCATATTTTAAGGGGAAATTTGCCACACAATAGGGACTTCCCAAAATATTTTTTAATGTTGGGTTAATTTTTGATTCTCAATATTTCGAAACGATTTTACTTATGACATTCCAATTTGTCACACTCCTTAACGCTATCACTTTTCCATTGGCTCATGGTGTATTGTCGACCTCACCTTAACTGTAAGATTTTAAGGGGGGTGGGGTTGAATTTCAAAATTCCATATCTCCTAAAACGTTTAAGTTATGGCAGCGGGACCCTGTAGGAATGCTCAGAAACCCGATGGCATTTTTGAAAATCTTAATGACGTGTAAGAATTTCTCGTTTTTCACTCATTTTTCCTTATCTTCCCCTTGATACGCCGGCAACGAATAGTATGCAGAACCTGCAAGTTCGACCACTGTGGGTTACATAGATCAGGGTTCGGCTTAGGGTTATGTTGGCCATGGATTCTCCTTGTGCTCGCGGACTTTCCTGGCTCGTTTCGTGTTTCCCACGTTTCCATTTAGAAGTCCTCGTCAAACATTGTCTTGTGACCTTTGTTGTTTCTGTGTATCAGCCACGTATTCAGGCGATCATTGGACAGGTTAGGTAGCGGGGTCTCAAATGTGGATTCCAGGAGGGCTTCAGTGGTATTCATGTCGTTATCCTGGGACGTACTTGTATTTGACTGATCTGATACATGGAAGGTGAATTGTTCCCCTTCCACTATGATGCCTGTGCTTGATGGCATGTTTTTAGGAATCAGCGAGGCTTGTTGTTCCTGAAGATGCAATACGCCACCCCCGGGCGTTTTCTCTGCCGTGGTAGGTTGGTTGGGATAGTCTCTACCGAAATAGTGTGTTTGTGAGTGTTCTGTATACCCTAACAAGCTGCGAGGCTCAAGATGTCATGCCAGAACAATCTGGCAGTTTGGAAAACTAAACCCCAGTGAATACGAGCTGATAGGGGCGTCACCTTTTCTGACCGCTCTTCCGTAGCTGCCGAGGGCGCACAAATTCATACGAAACTGAACTGAGTTTGATGGACGCGACCTCTGGTTATATATTAATCTCATAGTCGATAAAAAGAGTGGTTCAACACCCGTAAACAACTCTGAGCTCTCTCCCCGTCTGCCACCTTGTACAGAACCCCAAGACATCAAAACTTCTTACAGTTACAAGTTACTGCACATAAGTGTTTGGAAACACGCTGGTGTCCGCATCGCCTCGGAACAAACAGAATCAGAGCTATCTGCCAAACGCATTTGAAGAGTTTTCGTTTCCATCCTCACTCCTTTTCCTGGAAAGCCTTTCCTTCGTATTCGTATTGTACATGATTTTGTCCGCAAGAACATGAAAAAGGACAGATATTCTCTAAATCGAGTTGTTACTTGCTTTTCATTAGTGTGTGGAGCAAGCGGTAGACTTTGTTGACTTGGTATTATTTATTCCTCTAGTATAATGTATTTTTAACACTTGCCCAGGTAAAAGTAATAGTAATATTTCTAGAATAAGACTAAGTTCTTTCGTGTATTACGTGTGTTTCTTGCATCGTAAAATAACTCACGTACGTGCAAGTTCACTCGACGGGGATTATAGCAGTACTGATTTGCTTAAGGGTGTTGGATACCAAAAACGTATTTTATATTTGTACCAAGCATTGTTCAACTTGTAAGCACTGTATGTAATGCCATTTTCCTTGAATAAAAATTTTTTTGCACGCTATATTTTTTAAATAATTTGATTTCAAATCCAAAAAATTTCTGTTTTGCTGCAGCCACATCATATACTAATTAAGATGTAATAATGAAAAAATGTACAGTATAAACTAATGGCATGGGCTACCACTTGACATATATATCATCATCAAATAAACTGTTCATGCATTTAAAAAAATGCATTAACTGTTATTTGGTGATTGCATGTATATCAAGGCTTAACCCTCGGCATTAGTTTATGCTGTAAATTTATTCATTTGTACATCTTTGTTATTATTTGTGATTATGGCTGCAGTAAAACAGAACATTTTTTTGTTCAAAGAAAATGTCATCACATAAAAAGTGTACAAGTTGAATAATGTTTGGTACAATTATAAAATATTACATTTTTTGGTATCGAATATTTTTGGTCTACTTCATCGTTAAAAACGTTCCATAGTCCAAATTTGGTCTTTCAACTATATTTTTAGTAAAGTTTTTCTTGCGAATTGAACTACCTCTCACAGCGGTTGGATTAAGTTAAGCATACTTGAAATTGTTTGTAATTAATAGTTTTGAAGACGAGCATGCTCTGTGATCAGAATTGAAAATTATGTTGGCGGACATCTGAACTCTAGCACGCGCCTGTATTTGCAGGCGACTCCACACGTTTATCTTTACGCATGTTCTCTTTCTCAGAGTAAGCTTTGACTCACTGATGCTACTGAAGTTGTTTTTTTTCCCATTGGCATTTGACTTGTCTGCCTAAGGCTGTTTGAACGGTGTGGCAGCGTGTTTGATTATTTTTGAATGCAAGTACTAAAAATGTTGCCAGTATGTTTATCTACAGAAGAAAAAAAAAGTACACCAGGCGATTAAGGAATGGTATTTTCAGGCATCACACACTTTTGAAATATATTTTATTGAGTCATCCAGAATGAAAAAAAAAACGGCATTTTCGGGCTGTGTATCTCGGAATATACACAGTACTTACCAAACACGTGCGTTGCAGAGTGTCTGCCAGTAAAATGATTAGGCCATAGCCCGATAACTTCAAGATGCACGTGTCTTGTGCGTGGAAGTGATATCTCGTTAGATACGCCAGCTAGGGTCATACTGTAAGTTCTACGTCCATTCATACACAAACTTAACGTCCTTATTTTATGCCAGGGTGCTGTATTCAGCTAAAATTATAACAACATACAATATATGTACATTCATGGCCAGAAGGTCTCTTAGAAGCCAGAAGGCCAAGACAAGTGGTTCCTGTTAAAAGTAGACGTTCAGCATTATTTAGTTCTAATAACTGCTACATTACATAACGCCAATAATAGCAGTATAATGCAATTAAGTTACTATTGAAATAAATTCTCGTATTTTATAGCTCTTGCTCGACGGCCACGGTATATAAAACGCTTCTTCCGATTTTCGAATAGGTAGCTTAGTAATGTTGCTTTCTTTTAAGGATTTTCCTAATACACCGTCTATAGCGAACGCCACAGATGTACATTTGTAGATTATGAACTGAAGGTACAGACTCAGTTTGTGGCCAGCACGGAGTATTATTGTCAGTGTCAAGCCTAAAATGTGGCAATAGTGAGAAATGTATCATTTTGGTGGTTCAGATTAGTTGCCTCTTGTTTACTTAGTTTAGTCTGTCTCCTTTACAAGGCAATGCATGCCTCTTGTGCGGAACAAATTAAAAAGGTATCTCTTCTGCAGGTCTTTTCACTACATTCTGTCGATTGAAAGTGCGCGTCCTCCGTAAGTTTTAACGACGTCGCAGCGTCAGAGTTGCCATACGTGGCCACTTTCAGGCGACTCTTATAAAACCTAAGCTTTTCTGGGAATACCCGTAACACACTAGGCATGTACAATTAAAGTAATTTTGTTACAATTGAAAGAGTGAAAAAGGCAAGGAAATATCTTCTTGCATTTTTGGAGGCTTTGGAATCGTAAATCTTACGTACTTTGTACGGTACCTCTCTGATGTAACCAGCGTCTGCCAGTGTTTAAATATTTGCATAAATATGAAGTCCTTAATGCAACATGGTTCTATGACGTTGTAGTTGATTACTGGATAATTTACTTATATTTTATCTATAAGTTACAATTGCTCATTTACAATTAATATGTATAAAAACAGGGAGAAAATAGGTTTACTCGTAATACCTAACAAGAAATAGTTCTCATGTATAATATTGCTACCCTTAGTGCGCACCAGGTGCGCTGTCCCTTTAATGCAATTTTCTAGACTCGGTTAAGCTTTGTTCGCATGAGGCGCAGGAATATCATCTTGGAAGTAGAACTATAGCAGGGCTTCAGAAAAGTGGGAAGTATCCGTGAATGGACTATATTCGAAGAAGGCTCAGGAGCATTGTGTGAACGACGGACGGGGTAGTGGTTTGATTGAAATTTTTTTTTCCGTCCACATCTTTTGAGCATTATAAATGTTACCTTGTGTGCTGGACGGACTTTGTTGTGCATGATGGTACGTCGGCAGAGGCTGATGTAGTTACTCTCATGGAGTCTCGCAAAAAGGTTAAATTGGAACCGGAAAAATTATGATAACAGGTGCATTTAAATGTGGCGTAATAATATTATGTGTATGAAATAGTATTTGTACAAGAGACTTGTTGCGTAACTACAATGTTTCTTGGAGATTGGCTGATTTTGGCGCCTTTTGGTTGTAATGCTGGTGACACTCTAGTAGAATAACCTGGCAATTCTGCGCAGCGTGTAACGATAGCAGGTTCTGCTTGAAAACGTATCGTTACGCTGCGCATCACACGCTTCTGCCACTTTCTACCGCACGCCGACCCACATGGCGAGCACGCCTGGGAATTGGAGCTGGAGATCGCAAGCCACACAAGGAGTTAGCGTCGCGAGAAGCACATTCGTTCTCTATTTCAACTCTTACCGGCATGGTTGCCACTCATCTGGGAAACAGGGGAATGTCAGGGAATTTGAAAACTTCCAGTGAAGTCAGGGAATTTCGAACAAGTTAGCTAAATGTCAGGGAATTTTGTGATACGCGTGCTGTATTTGGCAGCTCTTATCATCACTCGTGCATCGCTACCAGAATCGCACAAAATTGTTTTTATGATTGTGTACAAAATGCTTCACCATTTTTCTGTGCATTTCATGTCGGGAGCAATTTTGTTTGTAAGATCGGATAAGTATTTTGGTGTAAAAGTGTGTTATAATGCAAAGGCGTCAATCCTTTCAGAAAAAAAGAAAATGTTAGCAAAAGGTCTGGGAAAAAAGATCATTTTTGTCTAGAAATCAGTGAAATGTCAGGGGATTTTCCAATGGAAAAAGGTGGCAACCCTGACCCCTCACGTATCCCTGCGCCGTTTGTTCCTTTTGAAACCATTACCGAGGCCGGAAATGCCAGTTTTGGAGCACCAGAAATTGTATTAACAACGTAGTAATGTCGTGTCGATCGTTTGGACCACTCATACCAAGTATTTTTACGGCAGATAAACAAGTATGCCGCCACCTTTGTGTCGTACAACATAACTCGTTGATTATTCAATTTTATGCTCAACAGACTCACCTGTGGCACGAAGATCTGTGCAAATCTTTTGAAATACGTCCTGTGTTTGAAAGCTATTACTCTTAACGTTCTGATTTGATATCTTTTAATGAGCAGATTTTCAGAAACAAGTACGCACTCGTGACAGTTTATTAATTATTTTCTAAAGATAAGTTTTATCGATAATGAAAACTGCCAAAACGGGTGTCTTTAGGTTGATACGAAAGTACGAAAATTGAAGCTGATAAAGTTTTTAGGCGGTATAAGAACGCAGAGCTAAAATTATGTCTTTGTTATAATGCCATAAAATGATGTCATCGTTTGAAGCACCGTAGCTGTAGGCTATTCACAGTAAAGTGAACACTTTTTTTTAAGGCCCTGCTGTTTTTTTCTTTCAGCCAATTTATATATTTCCGCCGCTTTTAAATATAAACATTGCTATGTGACAAGTAAACACAGTTTGTACAATTCACCACTCTCAAATGTTAACGTCTGGGGCTTCAATAACATATATTTATTACTGGTGAATGCCAGTTGGGAGGGCCTTAAAAAGTGCTCACTTTATCGTGAATAGCCTATACGCTACTGCAATACTGCACGCCAGTTCAGTGCCTTGCTCCAGACAGCGGGCCTTAAAGAGCTGTGTATCTTGTAACTTTATAGTTATATTAAATGATACACCTAAGTTGACATATACGTAATTATTGGAGGGCGTAGTTGGGGAGCTTATAAATGAAGCAAGACCTTATTTGCCGTGCATCAGACGGGCTATTGTCGCGTGCGAAACTCATTCACGTAACGGTTTGTTTTACAAAGTGTGCGATGCATGTATGAGACGGCGATACGGTGCTTGGAATGCTCAGTCTCATTCGTAATAATGGATTATTCTGTCTTAAAAACCAAAATTACTAGTGCTACTTCAGTCTACCTTGCCCTGCTGTACATACTTAACGTGTTAATATACAGTTAATCATTTAATATAATTAAAATTGTAACGTTCTCGTTACCTAATAGTCCAGGTGATGCCTGTACTAGGATTTAAAGTAAGTAGCTAAAAGAACTAGGCCTAGTTTTTGCTTCTTAATAGCTATGAAACCAAAGTCCGATATGGCGAACGATTTAGAGCCTCAACTTCCTCGTATCCTCGCCTACAGCATTGCAGCGCAGCGTTAGTATTTAATGCCCTTATTCCTCACAATGATAGGGTGTCCACGTGGCTGGAGGTATTTTGCGTGTACAAGGCATAAAATCAAGGAATGGCCACGGGCGACCCAGCTACGCTCATCACATGCCCCGTCGCCTCTATGCGCAAGGCACTTAGGGGTCCGCCTGCCTGTAGTTTTTTTTCCGCGTTTGAGGCCGAGAAGCGTGGGAGCGATAAGGGCGACACTGCCACGCGCTCATCGCCGCTACGCGCAGAGCTCTGAATTGGCGTGCAGTTTCTCGTCGTGCTGCGTGTACCTGTGGGACTTTCAGCGGTGACCTTATCATTTTATTGGTGGGAAGTCTGTAGCAAGGTTCGATGCATTCCCTTCGATTACTTCGGTGTGTATATAACGCGTATATTTTGAGATACAGTGCTTTGAAAAAGCCGCTTTTAGCTATGTTGGAGTGCTCCTAAAAATGGTGTTTCTAATGTGCGTAACATCTTGGAAGTAACCGACAGGCATTGTTTGAAGTGTGTTTTCTTTTCGTATACTATCACATTGGATGCACGTTTAATAGTTTCGTAAAACAAAACCCTGGGTTTAAAACACATTGCAACGCAGATCGAGCGCGAGGCAGGCGGGCCCCTTGACTGCCGTGCAGTTTCAACGTCGGCAACTTGCCACTGATATTCTCAGCAGTGACCCTATCATTTTGTAATTTAATAATAAAGAGAAAAGTGCGTTCCACGTCTCCCGACAACTTAAATAACCTTCGCGGGTGTTTTTAAACGCCCGTTTCGGTCATTTTCACTTTCATAAACTACACGTTAGAAGCGGAAAAGAAAACGAACTTGTCGGATATGGAATGTCGTTCAAATGCTTCTCCTAGGTGGACATTTTCACGCAAGTGGAACAGTTTGAAAATAATTTTCCTGAAGCTGTGCGCACCGTGAACTCTTAATGCCAACTCTTGCTCCCCCCCCCCCCCTCTTCCTCAAGCATCAGTGCTTGATTCTTTGCCCCTACGCGCAAGGCTCTTAACTAACGTGCACAGTTCTCCCGTTGGCGATTCGCTGGAACGTCGTTTTAAGTGGTGACTTTTTTCTAACCTACCTTAAAACTAAGAGGAGAGTCGGAGGTCCTGGGTAGGGATAGGACCTAAGTGCGTCTCAGGGCTGAGCCCCATACGCTTAGGCATGCAGGGAAGGTTCTAACTACAAGGGCACTTGCTCACGGCTCTACTGGGATTGGGCAAACATAGCTGCGATTGGGGCAATGTTTACCTCCCATTCTAACTTAAACTGAACAACC
>NQII01002957.1:293600-331453 GCA_002778355.1 Clitarchus hookeri
GGGGGGGGGGGGAGGCATACACAGTAAAAACCCCTGGGCAGAATATAATTTCAAGAATGAATGCAATTTATGAAGTAGAATAATACTTCTACTAGAACAGAGGATGGGATAGGATAATTTTTACTGAAAAGGTGTTTGAAACAGTAGAAGAGAAAGATTGGTCGGGATGATTATGCTGGAAGTTTGTTAGTAATCCTCCCGTGCCGATTAAGTGGTGACCATTATAGTTATATGGTACGCTAATGTATGATACATGTCTAGAGACCACCCTAAAGTTTCTGTATAGAAAATTTAGCAGCTAAAACTGGTTCTGAAAACGCCCGTTTCTCACGCCAAAAAAATATTTGGAGTTTAAATGTGAACTTATGTTTTTATTGTTGAAATTTTCTTGTTTGGGGAGGGGGGAGGGGGAGGATTTTAAATTCCGCCCCACTCCCTTGAAAATTGTACTTGGGCTCGAAATGTTTCTTAAATACTTTTCGTGTTAAGACACCAATGCAAAATATGCAACAGTTTTTTAATCACGTGTTTTCTACTAAACCCCTGCAAGGCACTACATGCGCCAGCTAGGCGGGGTCCTTAAGGGCACTGTCTATCGGCTGGCAGCTGCGAAATTTAAATAAGAAATCCCATGTTAAGTAAATCTCGCCGCTATGAGTTAATTTTAAAGATAGGCGTTTAAAAAAAATGCAGTCTTAACGAATTCTTTTAGGAGAAGTTCCCTATAGCGGAGATGTTTCCATATCATGTCTATTTGCAAAGAATTGTTAAAATTTGTGTTTTACAAAAAAAGTACATACTGCCTATCTATATTGAAAATATACGCTTGTAGGGATCTTGCCCTAAAAAAATCCGCGAAGAATGCATCTTGTTTGTAACGTATATCTTTAAAATTAACGCACTGAGGTGAAATTTCTTTAACATGGGATTTCCTGTTAAAATTTCGCAGCTGCCAGCCGGTAGGCAGTGCCCTTAACGTAGGCGCTAGGTGGTTCTCGTCTCGGAGTGAAGCCGAGTTGTTACGCTCTTCTCGTCCTAAGTGGAGTGTTTTTCTGTCCTCCCCCTCCAGCACCACGGGTTCGCCGGCCATTCTTATCACTATTACGACCGCAGCTGTTTCAATATTGCAGGCGGTGCTTGTGTTCGCACTCCCCCACTCCCCTCTCATCGTCCTGTTATTTTATTGAAACATCGCGGGAAGGCGGCGAGAGTGCGAGGCATCGATTTCACGACGCCCCTCGGGATGGGGCGGCGGCGTCTGGAAAGACTGCCTCTCAGTGAGCCAACCNGTTTCCCCATTGTTCAGGTGCATGTCTAGACCAGGGCTACTCAATTAGTTTTCCCATAGAGTAACCTACAAATAATTACGGCAATTGACGGACCACTCTCGCTCATTACAAGGTCATGGCCCACTTATAGTTTATTTACGTCAATATGTAATAAATAAAATTACCGTTATATATAATGTTATTACAAGTTTTGGTTATGGTTGACGTCAAATTAGGTAATTATACGCGTAAAATAAAATATTTTTTTAAAAATAATAAATGTTTTTTTTTTCCTCAGCTAGTGTGGCGAGTTTGGCGCGCCACATGTGGCCTGCGGGCTGCTAATCTAATAGTCCTTCTATAGACTTTTGATTTGTAACATGGGAGGGGCCACTGTTTCATCATCATACTTGTAGGAAACAGCAGGGGGGTGGGGCGCTGCCTTGGATATTACAGAAGTCCTCGTAATATGACATTGCCGTTGATTGTAATGCAGAGGCACATATACAAGTTTCTTCAGTGGTTCAGCAAAATATTCAGGAATGCCGAGACCGTTTGGCGATATGGCTTTAGAATTAATCAAGCAGCTATGCCAATATTTACGGACATATAAATTCCAAGACAGGAACATATTCGCAGTGATTTTCAAACTTTTTACGAGAAAAAATCGCAGTTGACTCTGTAAAAGTTATTCCTCCAACCTAGTGGTTCTACAATAAATTTCATATAAAACAAAACGGATAGCCTACATTTTTTTATTTTTGGTTTCGCTATTGCACAAGGAAAAGTTTGGAAAATAGTTGCCAAAAATTATCACGAGGTACTTCTGAAAAGAAACGAAGATTTCTAATTCGGTTATTTTGTTATTAAAAACCTGTCAAATAAAAAAAAAGTCTCTTTATAATCGCCAGTGTCTGCTTTCCGTCTTGGTATGTTACATTTATGTTAACTACCAACGTTCTTTAACGTTCTTCCCTTATCCACGTACGTGCAACTTTTGCAGGTAATGCGATATTGTATAGATTTTCAAAATGTTGCTTTGTTGACCTTTCAATTTTACAATAATACATCAGTTTCCAGTATAAGTTGTTTTAATGTGTAGGCGAAATGTTCACTTTTGTAGAACTTCAACCGTACATATATATGTTTTACACATATTCCTAAATTTGCGGACGTTTCCTTTTTATTTCTTCAAGCATAATTGTAGCTCTTACGCTGAAATTGTTTTCTTCCTCGTTCATTGACTGGCGAAGTTTTCTCTCCACTTTAAGATAAGTATGGGTTAAATTAAATGTTCGGTGACTTGTATAGAGGACTTAGTAATTAATTACTATGTGTGTTATCCTTTCAATAGTTCTTGCAAAAAAAAAAGGGAGGGGGGCAAGTGATGGAATGACTGTTAAGTTCGTATATATGTCACTGATAGTTTTGTTATACGGCGCAGAAAACCAATTGTAAAATATAACAAAAAGTGGAATTGTTTTTTTAACGAACATAAAGTATATCCTCAGTAGCAGTAGTTACATTCATCACCGTTTGTTATGAATAAAAATATTTTCCATAAAGTTTAACTTGCATTTTTAAAGATTTTTTTTTGTATTCAGATTGTTTTTGATTTCCTCAGATTTCATGCATTCAATAGCTGTGTACGTATTAAAAAATCGCAGTACGACTGCGATCACTTATGAATAGTTCTTGGCGATGCTATCATCGTTTGACGTAAGTCCTGACACTTAAAATGGTGGTAATAAGAGATATGTGATTTTTATAAATTTCACAGACACTTACGAATCTTTAAAAATTTTATAAAAGTATAAGGCGTTTTTCACGTTGATGATTTAGGTTATTCATAAACCAGAGTCTTAGAAGGCAGGAAGCGTCTCACAGTGAATTTTAGGCTCGACTTCATCTCTTTTGCAAAAATTCTTCGTAGTAATTACTGACTATGTACGATTATAGAAAATTTACGGTTTACGTGTTGTTTATATTTTCTTGCTTAATTTTGTGTGTTATCTACTAGTTGTAAAAAGTCGGGAACGTATTTATGTTTTATCAATTATCAAGCAGAAAACAAACACAGTAAAAATTATATAGTAAAGTATTAAACTAGTAATTTGTAAATTTTATAGTATTTTCAAGCATTTTCAGTAATACCTCTGAAACTGAAATTATGGCACAAAAACTAAGAATTTCTGCGTAATATGTGAAGCCGAATCTTAATAAAATTAACCTTGCTGTTAACAACTTCAGTTGATCGTATGTAGCATCTTGGAGCAGAAGTTTGCGTGTGCAGACTTACCTTGATTGTAGTTTCGCTCTCTTTTTTTTTTTTTTTTACGTGACCCAGTGACGTGCTTGTAGCTTTGATTGTGATTGACGTCGCTTTTTTGGATGCCATTGGAAACGCACGAACCACCCTTCCCTCTCTTTGCAGTTTTGAATGGTTCGATTAACTCGGGCGCTTCCATCCCTGTTGGGTTATGGCTGGCCATTTCGAATGACGTCGGTCTTCATTTAACGCGATTCCCTTTTAAAATATTGCCTGTAAAGTTAGTGTTTGCACGTATACGCATATCTTAGCAAACAAATGGTATAGAAATAAATTTTTTTTTCCAGAAAAGTAAAAAAAAAAAAAATTATCCACACCCGCCATTTTATACTTTTTCCTATTAAGGGTGGAGGTTTTTAGCAGGGGCAGGGAAGTGCAGGAGCTATAATGACGACACTGACACGCGCAACGCTCTGAACTGGCGTGCAGTGTTACCTCTGTGTTGCGTGTTCGTATGGGACTTTAAGCGGCGACCCTATAATTTCATCGGTCGGAAAGTCTGTAGCAAAGTTCAATGCAGGTCCCTATATTATTTTTCCCATGTTTCCGACCAGTATGAGATACAGCGGTGTGGAAAAGCCGTTTTTAGCTATGTTGGAGGGCTCGTGAATAGCATTTATAATGTGCATGATGTATTGAGAGTATTATTCGTACCTCGTACGTTGGTATCATTGAAACACGTTTAATGGTTTCGTAAAAAAAAAAAAAAAACACGCGTATTTCGAACTTTTTGAAACGCAGTTCAGGCGCCAGGTAGGCGGCGTCCTTATTCATATTAATAATAATAATAATAATAATAAAAAAAGTGGTTAAAAATGGCATCAAATTGGCATCTTAAGTTTAATGAATTGGCTTAAGCCTACATCACGTGTAATACTATCCTACTTCTACACTGAAAGAACAGCCAACAAATTATTTGTTTGCATAGGGTCCAAAATATATTTAGTCGCCCCCAACAAAATATTTAGTGTTTAGCTAATAAAATACACGCGGGTTCGAGTCTCCGTGTCCTTACGTCCCACGTGCGTATAAACTCCATATTCGCAAAATCTGAGGTGTGTTACTCCCATTTGCTGTTTTAGTTGGAGCCTCGTCATTGACCTCGGTTTTCACTGCTACAACGGATTAGTTTTTAAGTTAATCTCGTCACTTAATATGTGTTTATTTTAAAATTTTCCCAATTTCCTACTTTGCTGGAAAGTAGCAAATACCCGCGTTGAAAGGCTTTCTCGCACAATGTATACTGAAGAACAAAACAAAAATGTGTATAGTGTTATATTTAATTATGTGACTACCATCTGCTAACAACTTTTAATTTTCACTGATTGAATTTAATACGCTCTTTCTTTGTTGTAATACCAGTACCATCGTAAAAATCGAGTTCGTTTTTATTTTACTCATATTATTAACATCCTTTTTCTTCATTTCTGTTGTCAGTTATTTTTACAGTTTTTTACAATACATACTGCATATAAATTGTCAAATCATATAAATGTATTTTATTTTTTACTATGACAACCACCATGTTTATTAACTGTTCTTATGCAAATCTATGCTTACCTTTCACAATACGCAGTTTCTAAATGGCACTTCTTCACTGTTATAATTAGACTTATTCATTTCCTGCGTCTTTAAACCTCTTCTACAACCCACTTGACGCTAAACGTTAAGTGACAAACGTTGCCATAAGAAAACCGGAATGCCTACAATTGACGTTAACATATACATATTTATAAAAATAAAAGGACGTTAGGTAGGTTTATGTAGATGAATATTTTAAATTATATTGGCATATTTAAGAAACCCTTCTGTAAAGATCTTATTCCGCCGACTTCACAGGGTAAATTATTTTCAAATGATGTTTGCGTTATTTCAGTTATTTAAGTTCTCTGCCACTATTCACCCGAGTTGTCAAGTTTGATATACATGTACATGTATCGCTATCGAGAGCATATACCATATTCCAATAATTGAAAATAATTCTCATTCAAAATATTATTACAACTGAGTGTGCACGAATGCGATGCGTTGTCCTTTGGTGTTATTTTCCAGACTTAGCTAAGCTTAGTTTGCACGAGGCGGAGGAACGTCCTGAAAACAGAACTTTAGCAGGTCCTTAGAAAAGTGTGAAGTAACCGTGATTGCGTTATAGCTGATTTAATGCACATCCATTTCAGCCATCAAAGTTATCATTTAGTTGCCAAGCGTTTCCCAGCCAGCTATATTGACCGCAATGCATTTCTTCACGTAACCTTTCATATCACGGAGGTCACTTTTTGTGGCCGACTTCCCTTGAAAGTTTATTTTTGAATCGCGTATAACAACACTGGGGAATACCTCCGCCACAAAGCGTTTGTGCATAGCCACGCGACGTAACGGCCGAACGTCTTCGTTTGCCCGCTGTCGCGTAGCGTTGGTGCGCCTCCAAAGCCAACATGAACGCATCCGGAGAATCTAAATACGAAACAAGCCCCGTGGCTTCAACGGAAAATGTAAACAGCCAGTCACTCATGCTGGACCGCTGCAGTCATTGCCAAAATTATTGCCGCACGATGAATCAGACAAGTAAGGACGGTGTATCATCTTTCTTACAGTATTTAGCCGGAATACATTGAATATGTAAAAATTGAACTGGCGGTAACGGTATCATGCGTATATAAGGGAGATTTATCTCTGCCGTCATGGATTTACGAATTAAGTGTACTTAAAGAAGACCGATCCCTGCCATCGTGGATTTATACATTTTTTTTCCAGAACTTGATAGTAAACGTTTTTTTACTTTTTTCTAGTTCGACAGGTGTAGGGTGTAGTTTAGTTTCCTGAACTCCGTATTGTGTGGCTGCCATTACCGTTAAAATCTCTACAGTCGCACGTAAAGATAATCACTTGCTTCTTCTTGGCAATTGTCACATTTTAATAAATTACAAAGGCAGTGAAGCTGTGTCAACTTCAGAATGTTTGGGAAGTTGTTATCCAAGCTTTCCCGTGCTAAATGTTTTGATTCACCTTCCATAACAGCCGTGATGAAAAACAGACAAATCCAAGACGAAAGGAATCCGCTTTCTTACGGACCAACTGCGTAGGTTTATGGTAGTTTACATTTGGTCGTACGCATGTCGTGCGTGCAAGCAAGCCTTTCGTTTATGACTTAATATTATTTATATAATTCTATGTAAATAGTTTTTTTGCTCTTCCTAAGATGAATAGAAACTAACTTGTCAAAAATATAAAGTGCTGAACTTTTGTTTTGCGTCATTTTATCGATGTTTCCTATAAGCGTGCAAATGTTTTTTTATTTAACTTAGATGCACGAATTCCCCCTGCAATTTCTTGCATACTTCAGTTTAGTTATATTGTATTTTCCGTAAAATACTTCTTGTACGGACACAGTTTTGTGCACTGATATGTTTTATAAATGCGTTAAGGAACTTCTAGCTGACCTGTCTGAAGGGAACTTCTGTAAGCATTGTCGTTAAGATGTTACCTTTCAGACCACGAGGTTCCTTATTCGAATACAAAGTAAGTTATAGTTGTGAGTGCAGTTTTTAACGTGATTTGAGGTTAGTTTAGTATGTAAGGATCCCTCCCTCCTCACACAAACCACGATTAGCCACCCCCTATAAAAGTGAGGTCTTTAAAGGAGGTATATCGATGTAGGTGCAGCCACATTTCACCAGAAGCATATATTTCCTATGTGGTAGTTCTATGTGCTATTTTTCTGTGTTTACGTATCAGACTAAACTGCAAAAAAAGTTGTGAATTCTTATCGACAACCCTCATTCCAGTGTTCGCATAAAAGCTTGATGTAATGAAATTATTTTTTTTTATACTCGAACCCGTTGTTTTCCTGGCTAACGCGCTGGCCTTGCACCACTGCGATCCGGGTTCGATTCCCGGCGAGCTACGCCTGATTTTCGCACTGGATAACGTGGCGGTCGTTGCCGTTGGTCAGCGTGTTTTCTTGTGACACTAACATTTTTCCTGTCCTTGCATTGCTTCTGTGCTTCATCTCCATCTCATTCTACCTCCAAGGCCGCTAACGACTCACAGTGGGCGAGGAGACTGACAAACTTGACCAAAACGTCGCCAGGGGTGTTTTCGACTTACAGTTGACCATTATAGTTAAAAAAAAAATTAAGTTTTATTACACCTAAAGTTCTTAAAGTTCGTGTACATATCTTTGTGCATACGAGTTTTTTTGATATATTTGTTTGCCCGGGTCTGAATGGTGTTCGATTGCATGGGATACCGTAAATTGGGGTTACTTAGAACATTGTGGGGTAACTTTGAACACTAAACATATTCGCTATGGCATCATTTGGTGAAGTAATAGCAAACACAACGTGGCCAGATAATATCTATGTTTTTAAATACATTGCTACAATTCGCTGTTCTTTTGCCAAATGGTACCAAAACAAATATTTTGAATCGTTCAGTCACCCCAGCATGTTCAATGTAATCCCAGTTTACGGTATATAAAAAATGCGGTAGCATCCCCATAGCTGCTGAAGATGTCATTAATATTACATTTAGGGGAAGAGAAAGTTTCTAAAATAAATGCAGTTGAAATAATGCGATGTTATAATATGTAATAATTGTTCCAAACTAGTGAGATTGTAACACTCTTAAAATTATGTGATTTTTCTCTTAATATAAATAAGAAGAAACCTATGTTAGGATTGTTTATTTAAATATTTCCCTTATAAAGAATTAAGTCATTTATAAAATGTTGCAATTAAAAAAAACTAATATATTAAGATTTTAACTCACGAACAGGGTAGATATATTACATACATCTAATAGAGATGTTTTGAGTTAATGCATACGTTTTTGCGATTCTCATCGAAATAACCTTAACATTTTTGTTTTTTAGAGTCCGCACCATTATCGCATGAACTCTGTATACGGTTATGAAAAATATCACACTCTATGTAACACTAGACTATTATGTACATACACTACGCTACCTATACATTGTTGTCATTTGAGTGTACAGCATTTAAAAGTTCAATCATTTCCGCGCTTAATTTTCCTTCTTTTCTGGGTGGTACATACCAAATAGAAGAGACGATTGCGTAAGAATCAGACGTTACTAAAAATATGCTCAGCAAATCTTGAGTTGTTGCTAACCGAGAGGATTTCCTACATTTATTTTCTCGAAACTTCCCGAAATCTTGGTTTCGCAGCTCTTGAGCTTTTTCGCTTAACATTCCTATTGGCAACAAATCTATGGACGCAACATTTGTACCATGTAGCAGTACTTTACGTATCGATGCTGGCAATGGGAACCAGTTGTGGGGGAACCGGGGGTAATGCCGATTAGTGGGGAATACAGATCACCCAGTTTTCTTGGAAGTGACTGTAACTGACGGGTTCCGACATGTGCTGCCATCTGCTGTTTCACGAACCAACCCGAAACCCTGAGAATTTCAGTGCGCACGCTAGCCTTTGTTGGAGTTGTGCGACAAAAAACATGTTTTATGTTGTTTTGTTATAATTATTGTTATAGGTACACATCATGGTAAATACGAGGCATTAAGTATAAGTTTAGTAACTTCCGCTCCATAAATAAACCATATTAGAAGGGTGTGTTATAGTATGGACACTTCTGAATATATATTATTTTTCGTTCCTGTACATAACCTTTTCATGGCGTGTGCGTGTGTTTGGGGGTAATGCGGATAGCAGTGATCTGCATTCCCCACAAGTTATCGGGTTCCCTACGTTTATTTTAGCTGTAGGAAAGAATGTTGTTTACGCTGCGCTGGCTTATCTTATTCGACGAGAATGAAAAGCTCGTCAGAAAAATTAACATTTTTGTTGGCAATGAATATATTGTTTATTTATCACCCACATTTTCTTTTGGCCAGGACACAGTTATTGAGTGCTAATTTTGATCTGCACATTTTAGGTTATGTAAAAGTAAAAACCTTAAATATTTTCAAATCATTCATGTAAATAATAAAATACTTTTTTAAAAATATTTTTTTCAACAGTTCTCGAATTTATGAAATTGAAGGGGATAAAAAAACAACGTATTTCTTTTTAATGATGTGTTTTTTTCATTTATAACACATTCGATTTTTTAATTTTGTTAATAAAAAGTTATGTTTAATTTTTAATGCTATTTATTAAAAAAATACTGTGGCTTCTTAAAGGGCATATGTTACATGTGCAGTGATGGTTATTTGTATCCTATGTTATTATTTAACATACAGCCGAGTTAATATTTAATTTCCAATTGATAGTGAACCTAGGAATGCAGAATCTGGGAAAAATAATAATTAATCCAGAAGTTGGGATATTCCCCTGCTTCCCTCCTTCAATTCAAGCACTGTTTTTAAACAATTGGCAACTGTTTTATATTTGAAATACTGTTTTATATTTTAAACGTTTTCGATTGGAAGTCTTTCTATAAACCAGGCTTTGCATGAGGCTATGGTGAATATCAGGAGTATGCGATGCATGTACAACCTGGCCACGGAGAAACTGTGCACTTTGATTTGATAGTGCGGAGCAATAGCGAAATGAATTTGTCAATTTTAAGGGAACATACTCCACAAAAATCTCTGATTAGTATTGTAGTACACTAAAGATTTTACTTTTAATTCAGCTGATAAGTTACAACCCTATCATCGGACCATCAACCCTCTACTGTGTATAGACCTAAGAAAATTTAAATTGTGCTGGTTTATTCAGTGATTGTTATGCGGAATTCAGTATTAGAGTCATATTCTAAGGATTGGATGTACAATGCGCTATTGCTGAAATATTTTCATTCTTAAACCGCTTGATTGTTTCTAGGACCTTGCAATAATTTCTATTGTTCCAGATGGTACGAAATTACAAACGAATATCAGAGGGACACCGACAAAGGAGATCTTATCTCAAGGAGCGAATCCATTCAGTTTGGAATACCTTCCACAAGCCGGCATGACCGTGTTAAACATTGTCAAGTTAAGGGACCTAAACTTGGCAGAAGAACAGGTTTTACAGCTGACCAGGAGTCCAACGTTGCAAACCACCTGAAGATGTTAGTCAATACGTTTTACTGCTTGAGCCCTAATGACCTCCGGCGTGCTGCTTTCGAATATGCAGAAAGGAACAATTTAGACCAACTTTAATAAAGCTTCTCGTATGGCTGGAAGAGATTGGTTATATGGGTTTTTTTGAAGAGAAATCCATCAATTTCTATCATACAACTAGAAGCAACAAGCGTCCCCCGAATTAAAGGGTTTAATAGCACAGAAGTGTCCCTTTTCTTCACTAACATGTAGGAAGTAATGACAAAAATGAAATATCTCCAACGAAAATCTATAACGTCGACGAGACGGCAAGAACCAGGGAACATCCGGGCTCCAAAAGGTCAAAAGAGAGTTGGCTCTGTGACAAGTTGGGAACGTGGTAAAAACATAACTTATATGTTGCATGAATAGTTCTGGAAAGTTCATCATTCCACTTATGATCATATTTGAACACCAAGGGATGAGTCTTGTTTTTCAGAAGAGTGGACTTCCTAGAGCTATCTATATATGTTTGTTCTAAAGTGGATGGTCAAATGAGTTATTTATGGAGTGGCTAAAACACTTTTATGAACATATGAAACTAAACCCAGAGAAATCTGCACTTATAATACTGGACAATCGTTACAATCACACCAATCTATATGCCTATGATTTCTGCAAAGAGAATTGCATATTAATGATTTCCATCCCACCACATATGCTTCTTCGTTTGCTACCACTAGGTGTGATATTATTTGAGCCACTACAGAAGCTTACAACAGAGTGTGTGTTGTCTTTATTAAAGGCAATAATTTGAAAATCATCCGACCTGACGATTTTGCTGCCTTATTCTGCAATTCAAATTTAAGCGTGGCTACTGTAGCAAAGAGCATTTCTGGTTTCAATTCAAAAACAATTTTTCCTTTAGATGTGCGAACATTTACAGACAAGGATTTAATTTACCAGGACATCCTACAGAGTGATGCTGCCAATTCAAAGTCCCAAATACTACAGATTGGAAGAGTTCCAGTTCCTGAACATGCTTCTCCAGTAAGAAAAGTTAGTTCTAGTCAAACTGTTTTACAAACAGTTTAACCATAACCAGGATCACCCACTGTTCCGGAGGTTTCTTTCGAAAAGTTTCACAAGTGCCTGGTCTAAGTCGCACTTCTTCCAATGCTAGGAGCAGGAATGGAAGAAAACAACATTATGAAATTTTAACTAACTCCTTTGAAATATGTTAGTGTAAAAAAACTGAAACTAACAGAAAGGAAAAGAATAATGGAAGAAAGAATTCATGCTAGGGGAAAAAATTCTAAGGATGCTCAACATGCCACTCAAGAAAATGACTTCATGTAGAAACATTTTGGAAATATCATTAGAAGAGAAAAATTAAAGAGATGTAAATATTTGTAATGAGAGTGAGTGCGATGTTATTGACGATGGCGAAGAAAAGTGTTTGGTGTGTGATGAGTTCGGTATCGATGACGAAGAATGGTAAAGGTCTAAATCTCGTGGACTATGGGCCCACTCACATTGTACAGAGTGGGACACTCCAGTAGGTTACTTGCGTGGCGTTTGTTTGCGTTGAATGTTAACTGGAAAATTGAAATTCCCCATGCATGTCATGTAGTAGGTTTTGTATTAATTATTATAAGACTTTCAACTTACTCAATATCTCACAATTTGGAGATGCAGCATAAAAATATTTTTCTACTAACTCATAAACCACATTCTAGTTCTTGGTTCATCGCTTATTGTGTGAATAAAAAATATTCAGCATTTCTACAATGTTATTCTTTTGGAACTTTAACTGATCGGCTTTGCCCCACAATGTGGGAAATCCCGACAAGTGTTATAATGTCAGAATATGTATTATACAAGAACTGTGTGTGTTTCTTACATTTTTTATTTTTTTGTCAAATACATGAAATGTAGTATCTTTGGCCAAAAATACACCATTTTAATATCATTGTAACTAAAAGTATAGACTAAAATTCTTAAGGTATCGCCATAACCCGTGCTCCCCCTAATCCATTACTTAAACANTGTCAAATATATTAAATGTAGTATCTTTGGCCAAAAATACACCATTTTAATATTATTGTAACTAAAAGTATAGACTAAAATTCTTAAGGTATCGCCATAACCCGTGCTCCCCCTAATCCATTACTTAAACATGCTTACATCCATATTATTTAATTTTATTCGTTTACTANCATGCTTACATCCATATTATTTAATTTTATTCGTTTACTATTTTGAGTGCAAAAATGTGGGTTTAGATAAGGCACAAAGAAGCATATTCTGCGATGAAATGAAAAACGTCGCAAATAACACAACTGTTTTTGTAGCATTAATAAAGACACTCTTCGAACATAGCGCCTCAAGGGGTGGCAGAAAGCTTTGTCTTCTCAGTGAGCTTTAAAAGTATTTAAACATAACTAGGATGAAAAAAATGTGTTGTGTGGTCCTCAGGCCCTCCCTAATATACACCACTGAAAAATTAAAAAAAGAATGTCATGAGAGAAGTAATTGAGACCGACCAAATTAGCACAAGACATTACTAGAGGGCAGCACATGAAGTGATTGTAAGCACAGCGCTGGGGAAGACTGTGGAGTGTAAGTGGGCCACTCAAAGTACGTAGGCACAACCAGTTGAGCATCAGGAGAGGCATGTAGTTGAAAGGGCTTCACTGCACTCTGGAGGTCGTTTGGACATTGTTAGCATTCCAGGATGGCGAAGGTGAGCCCTATTCGCACAGTTTACTGAGTTTGAACGTAGTCGAATATTGGGACTACGGGAAGCTGGATGGTCATACTGAAGAATTGCACAATATATTGGACGATAAGTGTCATCAGTGCATCGATGGTGGCGCCGTTGGCCAGAGGATGCTGCACAAACCTGTAATCCTGTTTTCGGAAGTCAGCTACATACGGATGCGCACCAAGACAGTCGAATTGTACGAGCAGCCATAGCAGATCGCACGGTGACCGCAAAAACAGATTAGTCACACTGTCGCCCAACGAGTGTCTGCTAGGACCATCTGCAATCGTTTACTTGAAGCTGGTCTACTGCCACTCGTGCCATTAGCCAGACTCCCCTAACACCTCAGCATCGTACAGCCTGCCTCGGGTGGTATCGAGAAAGGAGCACCTGGAGGGAAGAATGGCGAAGCATTGTGTTCAGTGATGAATCCCGATTCTACCAGCTAATGANCGAGAAAGGAGCACCTGGAGGGAAGAATGGCGAAGCATTGTGTTCAGTGATGAATCCCGATTCTACCAGCTAATGGTGGTCGAATGCGTATTCGGTAGCGGCTTGGTGAGTAGCATCTTATACAGTGTACACTGCAGCGACACTCAGGAGCAAATCCTGGGATAATGGTTTGGGGAGCTGTATTATATCATGTTCGTTCTCCTCTAGTGTTAATACAGGGAACATTGACCAGTATATGGTACATCCAGAATGTCATCCAACCCATTCTGCTACCATTTCTGCTGGTGCAGGGGATTATGCTATTTCAGTAGGACAATGCCCACATTCCGCTCGTGTAACCCAACATGATCATAAANTGCTGGTGCAGGGGATTATGCTATTTCAGTAGGACAATGCCCACATTCCGCTCGTGTAACCCAACATGATCATAAAGGTTTTTCAACTTGTCTGGGCAGCCTGATAACCAGATCGTTCCCCAATTGAGCATATGTCGGACTGGGTTGGACATCATCTGAACCGTTCTCCTGCACCATTGACGACTCTTGACCAGACCATTAAGTGTAATGTGCGTAGAATTCCATTCCGCAGGAAGATATTCGTCACCTATACCATAGTTTACATGCAAGAATGACTACCTGCATTGCTTCTCGAGGAGGGCTCACTAAGATACTGAACAATTTTTTAGCACACCTCTGCAGACATCATTTTCTGGTGGATATCCTTATGCCAGATATGTCCTATATACTACCTTATGTGAATAAAAATTTGGATCTCTTATGAAGTGTTTGTCAATGTGTTCTTTTTTTCATTTTGCAGTAGTGTAATAATATTATTTATATACATTTCCGGCAGTTTAGTGGGTTTCTGCCAGATTTTTCAGTTATTTGGCTCACTGTGCGATGTAGTTCAGCGCTGCCCCTCTTCTTCCATCTTTTTTTGCTCATTTTTTCAACTCTTCATACTAGACACATTCAGGCACTTTACTCAGTTTATCTATATAATAATGGGGAATTTTTTGTTTAATGCACAAGTATGTAAATACATAGTAACACCCTTCAGTGGCTAATAATTGTACAGACCTAAAACAAACGTGTTCCACAACCTTAATTTGGATGCTTGTGAAGGAAGTTCGCCTNTGGCTAATAATTGTACAGACCTAAAACAAACGTGTTCCACAACCTTAATTTGGATGCTTGTGAAGGAAGTTCGCCTAGACATTCGATTCATTGCAGACACATCGGAATGACTAGTATTCTGTAAAGACAGTTTGTATTTGTATTCACACTTTCTCATGGGACATGAGCAACATAGTAACTCAGTAATTCGGATGGCGCAAAACTGTTTTCGAGGTGTGTAGTACTACATTCGTCTGTTGTCATGTAATACTAGGTGCAACATTACGAACAAGGTCGGGCGGGGGGACCGGTNTGGCTAATAATTGTACAGACCTAAAACAAACGTGTTCCACAACCTTAATTTGGATGCTTGTGAAGGAAGTTCGCCGAGACATTCGATTCATTGCAGACACATCGGAATGACTAGTATTCTGTAAAGACAGTTTGTATTTGTATTCACACTTTCTCATGGGACATGAGCAACATAGTAACTCAGTAATTCGGATGGCGCAAAACTGTTTTCGAGGTGTGTAGGTGTAGTACTACATTCGTCTGTTGTCATGTAATACTAGGTGCAACATTACGAACAAGGTCGGGCGGGGGGACCGGTTGTGATGACGCGTACAATGAATTGGCTCCTGACGAGTTATAAAAGGAGTGACGACGACACAGTCTGTCAGTTCATGCCTCGCCATCATACAGGCTTCATACACCCTGAGGCTCTGTTCTAAGTTTCTCGAGAAGCAGTTCCCAGTAGATGGAAATAGGGCATTCACCCGGAAGGCTGCAGGCTGCGGTGCCTCGGCATCACGGCGGCCATCTTGGTTGATGTCATGCCGAAACCTCCTGCTCTCATTCCTAGCTAATGGTGGCCATCTTGGATATCCCTTTTTTCCCCTCGGAATTTCCATTTTTTCCCTCCTGCTTTATCATTCCTTCCAATCTCTCCATGCTCTTGCATTCCTCTTCTTTATCATGCTCAGGAATTCCTTCCTGTCACTCTCCCACGTCCGTCCGTCCTCTGTCTTATATAAGCTACAGATTTTTTTTAATGTACGTAGCATTTTACTTCACTAGTGGTAANCGTCCGTCCGTCCTCTGTCTTATATAAGCTACAGATTTTTTTTAATGTACGTAGCATTTTACTTCACTAGTGGTAACGGGAATTTGTGTGTTCTTACAGTAAAAAATTACACTTTTTACCATTTAAGATTTGTTGTTTTAGCCTATATTTTCTAGGCAAACTTTATTGTTTAATTTTTTTAAACATTTAACGTATAGTCTTCTATAAATGTCGTTAAGTATGTCACAGTGAAATTTATTTAAATGGTTTGTTAGATGGGCTTGCTACATAACGAATTATCTCATCTTTTAACAGTAGTTTTTATACATGAAACAGTAATGCTTTCTACCTCCAACTTGTGTATACAACACATCAACCATCCACTGTCTCGCCATTTTCCTCAGCCAATAGTCTAACCATACGATAAGATAGTGGCCATGTCGAGAAATTTCGCTCCAAATATCCAGTGTTACACATTGCTAAATGGAATAGTACTTGCTTTATATAAGACAATGTGNCGAGAAATTTCGCTCCAAATATCCAGTGTTACACATTGCTAAATGGAATAGTACTTGCTTTATATAAGACAATGTGTAAATTACGTATGTATGTGCACTCTTATGCATTTACTAACAACTTAAAATGCACAGTTTGTAAGAATTGCTTTCAATTCATCATACATTTTTGCCGTCACAGTATGTGTTTACATTCGTAACGTTACCTGCCTGAACACATGCTAGTGAGGGGAAGATAGTTGTGGTGGGGCGGTCCGTAAAACCCTAGCATTGCCGAAGGAGTGAAGTCTCGAAACGANCGAGAAATTTCGCTCCAAATATCCAGTGTTACACATTGCTAAATGGAATAGTACTTGCTTTATATAAGACAATGTATAAATTACGTATGTATGTGCACTCTTATGCATTTACTAACAACTTAAAATGCACAGTTTGTAAGAATTGCTTTCAATTCATCATACATTTTTGCCGTCACAGTATGTGTTTACATTCGTAACGTTACCTGCCTGAACACATGTTAGTGAGGGGAAGATAGTTGTGGTGGGGCGGTCCGTAAAACCCTAGCATTGCCGAAGGAGTGAAGTCTCGAAACGATAATGCGCTTAGAACAACTATTTGGGCATATTTTGCTCGAGATCGACAACGAGACTGTGCAAAAAAAGCCTGTTGTCGCCAACATTAAAACTATTTTTTATAAATAAATCTCATTGGTTTTGATACAATGTGGGTGGTGTATAAACGACGGAGACTTAATGTGCAACAGTACTCGTATAAGTATACGTACAGGCTGTTTACGGTAAAGTGAGCACTTTTGAGGCCCTAATTAGTTTTTGCTTTCAGCCATTTTTTATCCTGTAACCACCTTATAAAATAAATATTACCATGCTAGTAATAAACACCGTGTGTATATACTACCGCACTCGAAGTTTACGTCTATTGCTGAAATAAACTGTTAATTGACTATTATTCCAAATGAGAAGGCTTTCATAAGTATTCACTTTACCGATAATAGCCTATACATAATTATACTGCCGAATTTTCTCTGGTATCGTTTAGTCCCGGAGATTAATTTTGACGGCCTGTTTTTCATTCGTAACTGACCCACTTCGATTTTCGTATCCATTGCTGGAGGTACATCGCTCGAACACCACCTAGAGCGATTCGGTTTCGCACAAAAATATGAAAAATACCTTGGTTTTCTTCGGACGAATTTTGTTTTTGCAACATGCTCCGCTGTTCTGTATTCTGCAAAGCTTTTCCGCGCATTTTTGTCTTCATTTCGTATTCGCATTATTCAGTGTTCAAAGTACGTGACTCAAGGCGCGTATATAAAATATTTATCCTGGATTCGTCTGTGGACAATGTTAAAGCGCTGTAGATTTTGGTTGGCGACGATATATCATTCTTTTTACTCCACGTGTATTTATCACAGAGGCGTTTTCTTGAGTTCTCTGTTATATCTGCATCAGATTTCTGAAGAATGTTGTGGTTTACAGAGACATATTAATAATTAAAGTTCGCTGCAGGCATTCGGGTATCGTCAGCAAAAACTTTAATCCGCCCTTTTCCTTCTCCGGCATCCTAGGGTTCAGAGCGACAACGTAACAGAAGAAATCAATACGTGACTACGGCATGTGAGTTACATGTGCAATAAAGGTGCTTCATGTAAACACGTTTAATTATATTTCAAATATATTTATGGCAGTGGCATTATGCATTGCAGTTCTGAAGCGCAGTCACTCAGACGGCGTGCAATCAAGCTGACATGATACACTTACTTAAAAGAGGATGTGGGACGTAAATTAGTGCCAAGCACAGTAATTAAAATTTGCAGGTTTCTGTCATCCAGTGTAAAAAATTCTTGAAAAGGCAATCCCAGGCAGAAATTTTTGCCAACTTTGTGAACAAATATTTTGCCAGTGAAACGCATTCCAGTAGAGCTATTTTTCAGGCTTTAAATTTGTATATTTCTTGGCGACGAAAGTTAACGTGATTAAAGAATAAATCGCTCTGGTAAAATATTATGATAGCCGTCTCTTAGTTTTTCAATACTGGCTTCCAAAGACTAGTAAACTTCATGTTACAAGTTGTAGCGTTAATTTATGTCACCTTCTCCTGTATTGTAAACTTCATAGTTGAATGGCAAGGCTAGCGTATTTTCCTATATTTATAACCTCTGTTCTAATCCCACTTAAGGTGATACGTTATTTTTTTTTTTTTACGTTATGTACTCCAGTACAATGAGGCACCTTCTTTGCATAGGATTTCTTTGTATTTTCTAAAATTTTCTCAAAAATTGTTTTTGGTAAAACTCGCGGACGGAATGTGTAATAGGATGTAAATGATTCATTGCTTCTTATCTGAATAATTAATTAACCTAAGCAAAAAATATTTTCCATGTGCAAATCCAAACTTTCAGAGAGAAAAAAATTCTTGGTAGTAATTTTTGCGATACCTGTTTTTTGTGGGTTATATTGGGGTCGCCCATAACATTCCAGTTTATATTTAATTAATACAAGTGAATATTGTGTAACATATATTTCTATCCCTTCCTTTGAAGTCTTGTGTTGCATGTTTCCATTTAAATTGTTTGAAGTGTTCTGAAATATCAGTGTGCCATGTAATGGTTTTGTTGGCGAACATGGGACAGTTTTTGGCATAATGACCTTCATAGAAACACAGTGCACATGTTATTGCAATTTGGGATTTGTATCCTAATTTAATTTCTTTTGCTGTCTTATCTTTGTTGTTGTGTAGTGAAACATTACAGTTTTTGAGTGGTTTTCCTTTTGTACTTCCTGTAGTTGAAGATTTTGTTGTTTGTTTTCACTATGTGCCTCTTCAACAGCTGTTATATTTGTCATGCCAGTTGTCCTATTTTGACTTTTTATTTTGCCACTTTTTACATGCTCTCCTGTGTAGTATATTTTGTGTTTAATATTATAGTTGTGGTAACCAGATTTGTTTCTTACAGTATACGAGTTGTTTTTCTTAACTATTGGTGAACTTTATTGTGCATATGCTATTGGATATGTGTTCTGATTGGGCCTACAGTTTCTGGCCACTATTTCTGCATACGTAGGACGGTAGCCTATCTTTATTTCAAACTTGCATTGCCAGAGTGTATGGGAGGTTTCTACACGCTGTAAAACAAGTTTTTTTTTAAATATGTTGAGTTTTTGAATTGTGGGTGGTTGGGTAGTGGATACTGTGGATGTGGTGTTCCATGTACTTGTTATATAATAGTTGTGAAATGGAAATGGTGGTACGTCAAATAAGGATGGTATATTCCTTTCTGCGTTGTGTGTATTTATTGGCCTAAAACATTGTCCTTGCTGTGTTATGCAACAGTTATTGTAGTCTTGTTGATAAGGGTAATGGTGGCATGTGTTCTGAGAGTAAAAACTTTGTTTTGGTAGTGTATAGTTTCTTTGAACTTTACGCTTATTTTTCGTGGCGATGTTGAAATACGTTCTTATTGCTCTGTGGTTTTGTGTTGCCTGTCCGACTTTTTGTTTTATTCAGTATCAGTTGATTTCCTCTGTAATTGCTGGCATATCTTTATGTATATCAGAGGAGATGGTTGTTGCCTTGTTTATATATTGTGTTTCTATTTCAAAAGTCCTGATTCAATATGTTTGATATTGTTTTGCATGGCTACTAATGATTGGTTATTCATAACAATGAGTTTATCCACAAGAGATAATTCCACAGTATCTCGAATATTTCCTCCTCTGGCATGGTTGGTTTTACTTTCTGAACTAAGTATAATATTTCTTGAACTTGTATTATTGCAGATTCACCCGGTTATTGTCTTTTTTAGTAGAGCTGTTTTTTGTATTGTACGCTATTTGCAATTAATTTCGCTCTTTGAACTCCCATGAAGTGTTTATGTATTTACTGGCTGTTGCAACACAACATAAACGGGTTGTGTAGTCGCCATTACTTCCGTATTGTTTTTGCGGTTATGTTGTGTATGATTTTGACTTGAGTGTAATTCTGTTTGTGCACTGTCTTCTGAAAGCGTAGTACGTATATAAATTCTGATAAGTGTTACTAATTTTCTGAGAGCGTGGTTCTAAATATTCATGTTCGTCTTCGTAAACTGCAGGCTGAAATGTTAATGTAGACAGTAAATGTTGTAAATACCCTCTGGCTAAAGGCCTTTTATTGTGTCTACTTTCGGTCAGTTTTTCATGAACGGTGCTCTGGTTATTTAACTTTAAAGATAACTGTGTGCTCTGATTGTGTTGTGCGTGTCCCGGACTGGCAGATAGGTCAATGAAGTTTTTAAATTTTAATTATTGTGTCCTCCCTTAATTGAAATGAGACATATTTACTAATTTATTTAAATATTTAAAAAAATGTTTTAAGCGTGTACTGTCTACTTATAATGGATGTACGAGTTGCAAATGGGGTAGAGTTTTTGAATATAAAAATTATAACAACAAAGCACTGCTGATTACAGCTAGTCGCTCTAAAACTACTATCTAAAAATAAGTAATGCCCCAATGATGTGGGTTTTGAGAGCACAGTGTTATAGTTCATTTCATATAAGAAGGCCACTTTCTGACAGTCAGTGAGTGGCAACTTAATATATTGAAAACAAATAACCTGCCATTTACAAAATCCTGTATCAGCTGATGCACGAACGAACAAAAGTTAATATTACGTTGGCTATTCTGAGAGCAGTGCCGAAGCACATCACACAAGCAGAAGATACGCGGATAAGAAAGAGTTCGTAGATTAATTAATACATTTTATTTTACGTGGTCATAAAACAGCAGTTTTTAGTTTTAGAAACGAAACTTCGTGATAAAATAGTAATGTATAGGTGTTCAAAATGAGATGCACAATAAAACGATACGTATCCAAATGTGACGAAAAAATCCAAAGTTTCCAGACTCTCAAACCAGGTGCTGCCATCTTGTGAGTTAAAAGCGCACCATCATTTGCAATATGCCCTTCCATGCCATCTGTTATCCATATCCCGAACTACACCCAGAAACATATTATAGATTTGTTGTTTAAAATAACGTATTCACGCGCATATACAAATAATTTTATTTTCCCGCGAGCTCTGTATAATTTTTAAAGTAACATATATTTCGTGTACCGCGTTTACGAACGACCCTACACACGTCCACCAAGCTCCGTTTACGAATGCAGCGCCACCCAAGCAGTTCACCAATTGCCACACGGAGCAGCACCTCCTGGACGCGCTGACTCGCCACATCAAAGCCTATTCTTGACACGCCTGTTGATGGCGAATGGATACATAAACGAAAAGACACGGCGATTTTCAACTGTCAAGAATGTGGCCTTCTTATATGGTACACAGTATAGTTAAGGTATTAATGCTCGGTATGGCATGCGGTACGGGTGGGTGGGGAATTTATTTAAATGGGGGAGGAGGCGTATAGTAAAGTACTGATGCACTGCGAGAGGGTCGGGAAGAATCAAGCCTCCAGTAATGTTATACCATAAGGGGAGTATAGTTCAGGCAGTTCATGAAGGGAAGTCGGGGGACAATTAATTAAGCAAAACTATTTAATTCAGGAGGATATTGACTTATTCAACTTACAGTGATTACGGTGTGATGTGGTTGGCGGGGTTAGGGATCGAGGTAGGTGTGAAGGACAATCTGTTATGGGAGGACAAGGATATAAGGGGCTCCGGGCTCGCTCTCTCACCCTAGCGTAAGATACTTACCCCCAATCGCCGCTCGGAGACCGCCGTTCAGGGAGGACCGACGCCGACTGACACCCCTGACCTTAGTCGCCGTGTCCACCACACTTCTCGTTCACGCCCACCTTCTCCGATATCCTTGATTCCTATTGGTTCTACCTTGTAGCCTGGGCGGGGTTACTGCCGTTAGATGTTTATGAAATTGCCGCAACCCCACTGTGTCAGCCAGTACCATATATTCTACGTACTTCTGTAGATTCCTTCATTTTCAGACGTTGCCTTACCCGGCCTCGCGTCTTGTGTTGTAATCGTAACAGTACGTACAGCCACACATTGCAATAACACTTACCATAACATATTACGGGGACTGGTGCTGCACTGCTATTAGGAAGCGGTCCCGCCAGGATGAGTCACAGTGCGTGTTGCTTGCTTACAGCTGAGAATACTGGTCCACTGTCCCATGCTACCGGCCCACCTAACTTAATCATATTTGCACATTATTTATTGGCGTTTCTATGTTACTTTCCATTGCATATACTATATCACTGAAATTCTCTTTGCACGTACTTTGACACACCGTTCAAATAAATGTATGTTTCCAGGAGATAAATCATACGTGGTTTAATTATTTCTGCCCATACACGTGTTACGAATAGTCACTTTGCGGCAAATTATTTGTCCCCGTACGTAATTTCATTTAGCGAAAACAGCTCTTCGGCATCTGCAACCGTTCCGGAAATTTTGGGGGTGTCCACGTTAGGCGGATCATTCTGTGTGTGTGTGTGTGTGTACATATATATAATATATATATATATATATATATATATATATATATAATCAGCACCCATCTGTGTTTGTGGCAGTTGTCACTGTGGAAGCTTGCCACTGTGCCGTCTCAAAGAAGTGCACGATCTCATGGGCTTTTCCACCTCTCTCCTCTTCGGCAAGAGGCCAGGCAGCACGAGCTGACGCATTGGGTTGGCATGGCATGCATTTCCTAAATGAATCACGTTCGTGTCACGTAGTGGGCGCTCTCTTGAGGGAGGAGGAAAGACGTAACAACTGCCCCGCAGATTACGCAATAAATAATAGCTCACGGAACTACCCTCGCGGGAGGCGGGGCTTTAACCACCCAGCTGCTGACCGGGGGCGGCGCAAGATTGCTGTGCGACCCCGGGACGGTTACTCAATTTGTCTCCTTGATATATCTAGCCTTCGAGGTTATGCACATGTAAGCGGGCGACGACGCTGATGAATAATTAATTCTATGCAACTCAACTCGTATCTAGCTAAAAATTCGAAAGATAAAATAAAATAATTTTTATCGCTGGAGTTTCTTCACCTCATCTAGCGCTACCCGTGTGACATTAATCCGATCAATGCCTCGCATTTTGATTTTTTTTTACGACTTCCACTTTAGAAGTCTTGTAATGTTTTAGCTAGACAATGCACAAACAGTAGGTAGCTAGCTCTTCAAAATGTCATAAATTGTTGCTCATTCACTTCCTAGGTTATTTTATGACCTGTAATTATTTTGTGTGGGCGCCCATGCAGGTGATAACAGCAAAGCATTCGACATAAGAAAATATGTGCCCTTTACGTTAGTGATCACCGTGACAGTAGTACAGTATTTCTTGTGATACAAAAAGCGCTCAGATGTGACCCAGGTATATATCTGACTGGTGGATAATATGATTTTTTAGTGGGGAAAAANAATTGTAAATAGTGAGAATTTTTTTTTCAAATCAAACGTTTTCCTTGTTTGATTAAAATACTGTCTTTTAATATAAATATGCGAAAAGAAAAATAATAGGTCTCGTAACTAAATAAGTAATCATGTCTGCCTCTTAATTTATTGTGGTATCATTCAGCACATCAATAGAGACCTGCAAAGCTCGCATTATTAATTGGTGATAGGTTATACTTGATAAACACATGCACGTTGCACTCCTTTTATCATTGGACAATACGTTTTCTACACGCCCTGGAGATCTCTATACCAATTTATGATCATTTCTTATTAGTGTGCTCTAATCAGATGCAGTTTAGTCGCAAGGGAAATGTTTTAATGCTACTTGGCGGCAGCCATTGGACAAGCGACATCGTATGAAGTATGTGCCATAGACTAAAGGTGAGGTAGACAGATCTCGCTGGCTGCGCACAACCAACCTCCGTGTCCCAACGCTGAACTTCTTTTCTGCCAATATGAAAAGCAAAATAATCATGGATTGGATTTGAGGTTAGAACTCTGTTTGGTAAACAAGTGCTTGTAGATGTTTTTATACTTCCTGTAACCAATTTGTAATGCAGTTTGATTAATATAACGGTAAAAAGTATTTTATTAATATGATAGTGCTTGTCATTAATAAATTAAGATGTAAACAAACACGTTCATCACTGTTGACCATGTGACTTTGACAGTAGTGTTCCTTTCGGGTAGGTCAATGTTGGGTACTTGTCCAGAAGTCGAATAAGCGGTCTGTCTCATCTTTAGTCTATTGTATGTGCAGGACGTGCGATAATAACACGAATTTTGCGGTACCGTACTCATTAGCCAGCGTCTCGGGCCAGCGTAGTGTCTGCAGGCGCAGACGGCGTTTGTTTTGTCTGGGCCGGGGAGACAATGGACGATGGCCATCAATATTCCCGTGGCGGTGGCAATACAGGATGCGTCACGCCGGGGCCCGCCAAGTGGCGGCTGCGGCACCGGGGCCCTCTCTTCGGAGGGCGTCGGCCCGGACACGCGGTAATCGCCTGCATTACCCGCCCCTCTGCCGCTTGTTGCCCTGCTACTGCTAGGGAAGCATACTCTGTCTCACCTACGATGGCCGCTTTTTTGATAGTAGGGTGGCAGGCAGAGCGAAATATTCTTTGAATAGGCCAGGGTTCGTCAACACCATGTTGTATCTAATCGACAAGTCAAAAACAAACAGCATGTCTTTCGTGTCTATAGTCTATTCACGGTTTCTTAACTTTTTTAAAAATCAAACCTTGTGCTAAACATTCCCATATATTCAGCCCGACAGGTAGTATTATTTCCATGTACTGTATATGTTAAAAACTTGAAGTTTACGAGAAATGTTTTTAGTGTACGTCGTGAAAATAACAGCACTGGCGCTATCTTTGAACAAAGTGGCCTTCGTAACTTAGACATAGTATGGTGCTCGTCGCACTGGCGAAACCTCGTCTCCAACTTGGGAGAAGGCGAGTCATTAGGCTCTCCTCTTGAAAAGACATTTTTGCTTCTGTCATTTTGATGCGACCAAAATCTAAATTCATGTTATATTGAAAGATCAAGAAATATCTATAAACCAGAAGCGAAGATATACAGAATGGAACTGAACTCCACCGACAAACTTCTACAAGTGATTCTTCATAAAAAAATAGGTCGAAATTGTGTGTACGACCTATATAGCCTAAGTCTATTCCGGAAGTGTGTAACCATCCTTGAAAGCGTAGCTGAAGCACACATTTATTGTTCGTAACAAAGCCAGAATGTGAGACAAATCTCGTGAGTTTCTGGACAATGTATTATCGAGTGACGAAGTGCAAACCATAAAAAGTTGGTTGCAGCCTACCTACCGGCTGGCAGCTGCAAAATTTTAATAGAAAATTCCATGTTAAGGTAATTTGGCCTCAGTGAGTTAATTTTAAAGACAGGCGTTTCAAACAAAATGTATTCTTCGCGAATTTTTTAGAAGATCCCTAAGAGATATTTTCAATATAGGTAGGCAAACACGCTATGCATGCTATGGAAACATCTCCGCTGTAGGGAAATTCTCCTAAAAAATTCGTGAAGAATACATTTTGTTTGAAACGCCTATCTTTAAAATTAACGCACTTTGGAGAAATTTCCTTAACACGGGATTTCCTATTTAAATTTCGCAGCTGCCAGCCGGTAGGCAGTGCCCTTAAGCGGTAATATAAAAGTACGATTGAACGCACGTAGTTTAATATGTGGGCTTCCATTACGTGTAATTAAGTCCCACTGTTACAGATATAATTTGCACAATATAGCATTTTTACGGAAACACTGCTCGCATTGCGCGTAGGAGCTATGAGGCGATAGGGGTGCGTGTTAGTGCCGCCTGTATCGCTCCCTCTCTTCTTGACCTTGAACGCGCTGCTACCCTTCCATCTTGAGCAGCATACACCAACTTGTCAGAAGATGCATGTTAAACGAGCACGCGCGAACTACGCAGCAGCGCCTCCTTGCACGTCATGTGTTGCATCCGCCCGTTGTGTATATAAGACAGCAAACATCTTTGGAGCTCGGAGCTGCTGCTTGTCAGATTATCACGATTTAAGCTACTTTCAGCGTCATGTTGTAGAAGCTCGTGAAATTGATTGCGGCATTTCAGTGATAACGGCGAAGTTTGGACTCTTACGTTCGACCATTTCAGGGGTTTGTTAATACCTAGATTACAGGAATTCCGGTAAAATGTGAAACGTACGACAGCAATGTATCCGCCGAAAGACTGTAGAAACATGATCAAGATTGTGCCCAGCTACAGGCATGCAAAATTGCAGCAAATGTAAGAACTCAATACTGGTGTTTCGAAGAACAGCAGTCAAATAGCCCTGACAGCCCAGTATCGGATTCTTACGGTTTGTTTACCTCCGCGTGAGTGAGTTATTGCCTACGTTTCAGGCGTTGTACCGTTGCCGCTAAAAACTTCGTGTGCGTTTTAAGAGGAAACGGTGGGCCCTAGGCACTTGCAACAAGAGGTCCTGTTTTTTGTACGATTTACTGCTCGATAAGACGGCACCGAATTTCCACAACACATGAATGTAAAAAAATTGTATCCACTAAGAGGGTGGGCACAAATATTAATTTAATGGTGGTGGAAGGCACTAGTTTGTCCATATGGCGAATGTATTGATAGTACAAAACATTATCCAGGTGATTGTAGTTTAATTCACCGTCGTTTCTGTACTTAAAAAAAAAATCATATTTATAAACTAGATTTTCAAGGGCGCTTATCTCACCTAGGAACTGAGCTAGGCTATACCTTGCATTGCATGTGTGCGCCTCATTTTTCACAAGTATTTACCTCCCGAAATATCTCGGGGTGAGTTTCCGAACAGCCGTTTTGGAAATGTGAAATAGTAACTCTTTCATTTCCTGTTAATGTTGGAGTGTTTACATGTTGTTCACTGTTAATGGTGTCTGGTGCAATTCGAAGGAATAAGTCTAAGTGGTGTGGATATCCTGGTTACAGTGGCGAGAAAAGTTTCGAGTAGACTCAGCATTGTTCGTTTCCGAAACGCGAAGCTATGGGAAATACACAGACATCGTATTTGGTATTTACGGAGCTCAGCTCACTTTTTCGTCATTACGGATCGCGTCTCCGTACATAAACTGTACATTTCCGTCAAAATTTCCGTTAATATATGGTAAATAACTGTGTGGAGAAAATTCTTTGAATTCATGAATGATTCGTGTCAAAAGGGGACTTAACCGGTTGGCAGTGGCTTAATAATGACGGCAGATGTATTCAGCTGACACGAATTAGGATCCATCGTACCAGCAAATGTCGTTATATGTTCTTCCGGACATGTTATGCATATTCATGTCCTCCGTTCATCCTGAAGGGTTAGGCCACTTCCAACTGGTTAGTGCTGCAACGTGCAATTTGCATGGGCAAAGTAAATATTCTGTAGTGCTATTATATTACGTGCGTGCCATGCTTGCAGTGACGTCATGAGCCTTGCGCGTGTGGATTGAAACACGGTGTGTCGATAGTTACGCACAGGAAAATGATTACGAGACTTTTGGTGGCATTTATTTTTTATTGTTAAATGGTCCAGAGATGAGACTGCGGACCTCCATACATATACTCGCGGACTCCCAGGGGTCCGCGGACCCCAGGTTAAGAAACGCTGACTTATTGTTATCTATGCTCAGAAGTGAAATGCCTAATGCTCAGTGGCTGGACGAAATGATGATTATTGTATGCAGTGTATTTAATTTAATAAAATAGATTTGGAGATTGTTTTTACTTTACATGCAATCCTTTACGCTGTTAATTTTTCATGTCACTGAATGAGAACAAAAACTACGTATCGCTAACATGGGCTAATTAACATCATATTCCACTAGCAAATAGTGTTACAATTTTATCTGGACAGTTGTTAGACATTTATGTGTATGCCGACATCAGTTATTTAAACTAAAACGGTTTTTTTTTGTTTCGTTAAACTTACTTACTTAAAGTAATTTTTACAGGTTAAAACTTGCATAATAGAGGCATAGTATCATTTTGCATCAATATAAACTTGCATGGAATATATTGTTTTGGTATATATAGTTTGATCTACATAATGTGTACACCCCCAAAATTTCCGCAATGGTTGCATGTCACGAAATCCAGTTTTCGCTAAATGATGGCATGTACATGGGCGAGTAATTTGCCGCATAGTGACTATTCGTAACACGTGTATGGACAGAGAAATTGAACCACATATGATTGGTTAATTCGAAACATACATGGCTATCAATGGCATCTGAAAGTACGTGCAAAGAGGAATTCAGTGATTTAGCACTTGCAATAGAAAGTATTGCAGAAATGCGAAGAAATAATGTATAAATATTATTAAGTTAGGTGGGCTGGTAGCATGGGGCAGTGGGCCTGCACTCAAAGCTGTACGTAAACAATATGCACTGCGACTCATCCTGGTGGGACCATTTCGTATAGCAGCACAGTACCAGTCCCCGATCTGTTGTGGTGAGTGTTGTGTCAGTGTGGCGTACACAATGCAGTTCATGACTATTGTATGTTTGATTTTTTTTTTCCGAGTTTTGTTAGTTTATGATAGGTCGGGTTTAATTTTTTCTGGGCTGTGTTAAGTCAACTTTATTAGATTATGCCGATGGGATTGAAGGAGTATGGGAATAATTTTCGAAATTTTGTGTGGGGATGTTAGCAGGCGAAATAAAATGGCGGGCATAAATGTCTGATGAAAGAGCATTATAAAATAAAATCCAAAATTGCAGGGTGTAGCAAAGGTGCTTAAGGGCGAGGCGAAGGTGAGCAATCAGGCAATACAAAATGACAAGGAGTAATCAGGCAATACAAAATTGCAGTGATGACGCAATACAAAATGGTGTCTAGAAACAAAATTGTGTCTATGACGTAATAAAATACGGCTATCAAATGTCAAGGTCATACAATATAGCGAGAAAAGGTCAAGGGCATCGTAGTGGTGGAAACAAGATTGCGGATGGTCGGCTATTGCTTCGAATCCTGGTGCCATATCGGCTAAATAATACTACTTGCGGCAAACTTGCGGTGATACCGACTAAGTGTGGGTTTCCGCGCAGGGACATGGATTTTAAATTGTCGTCCATTTCTCGTTTGGTTAAATCAGTGCGCTCGTAAGACCGTCTGCTAGCTTTCTGGCGTTATGCGGGANATTGTCGTCCATTTCTCGTTTGGTTAAATCAGTGCGCTCGTAAGACCGTCTGCTAGCTTTCTGGCGTTATGCGGGAGACGAAGCGGTAGCTTAAAAAAAGTGAATTTGGCTTCAGCGGATTAGAAACGTGCGTAAACGTGTTTGGTTCTGATGCATAATACGTCTAATTTGCATTCATATGTTAGAGGTTTCGACAGCACTGCCATTCCTCGTTCTTGGGACATGTCTGTGCAGATTTTTAGTGTGAAACTTCCCAATTCTTAATATACTGATTCTACTTTTCGCAAAATAAAATAAAAATATCAAACTGAACTGTGTGGAATGTTGGCAAAATTAATGCTAGGTTGTCTATGCGACTTTGTGGAGGTAGCAAATTACCTTGTTAGTCAAAAAATGGAGCCTCGATCGACGCGAATAGCTCACGAAACCGGAGACAGGGAAATAGCGGTAGAGGAACGTGGTTAGGAAGTGCTAAGTAGCTCTTTGCCTTCCCTCTATTCGTCAGCCCCTTCCTCTGAGGAGCTGGCCAGCCTCACCCCAGACAATCGACCCCTTCTGGGATCGATAGATAATTCTAATGAATAGTGATTGTGGCCGCCTACACTTGGGGGTCGACAGCACCAATTCCCAGATGAACCTTCGACTTTGAGGAGCTCGTACCGAGATTGAATGCCCCATCGCTTCCCCGACTAACGGAGGACAAGTGTTCGAACAAAACTCGTAATCGCGAAAACCAGATATTAAGTTGTCGGGACTGTTGTTTGACCAATAGTTAATTTGCTCTCATAATAGCGAATTTACAATAATAATTTGAAATGCAAGTTTTATTCCTCATCTCGTGACACCGTCAGAAAATTCAATAGCTTTTACAGCGCACTTAGATGACGAAATAATCACATATGCGGTTGACGGTAGCACTTTTGAAATCAACCTTTGAAAAAAAATACTGGAGGAGGGACGGACACACACACACACACACACACACACATTAATTTCCCGCGAAGGTATCGGGATTTAGATCCCTTGGTAAGATGTTCCCCTGATAGTTTCAGATACCAAAATAGTTGTATAGTTGCACTAAGAAGAGTGTCTGTGGACCGTCGAGGTCGTGGATACTGCGCATGCGTTTGTGTGCGGCCATCTTTACTGCACAAGCGCGTTTTTACCCATAATTTTTTTAACATAGTAGTCTATCCCAACTTAACAGGACTCCCATGTACTAACCTAGGTAGTGAGTGAGTACGTGTTTTTGTAGTTTAAGCTAACCTATAATACTAGTTAAATGAGTGTTTTTGCAGTTTCCACTAACATAGAGTAGTTGGTGAATAAGTTGCTCGTTTACGCATGCACGTGCGCAGTAGCCACGTCCTCGACTGTCTACGAACGCTCATCGTAGTTGCGAGAGGTGACTAAGGCGAGGCCGGATGGATGCCTACTCGAGATACAGACCCTTCTTTTCCGGTCTGTTTAAGTGGTGTTGAGTTGTGATGAAGCGGGGGTGGGTAATTGGTGGGATGAGAACGACTGAAGCAAGAGACAAGGAAAAGTGGAAATACCATTTTAGTGCCTGCAAGACTACACGAACACCGCTGCAGAAAAAAAAAAACACGTGGTCCGAACTGTCGATTTCAAAAGTGGAAGGTGGGTAACCGACCAGTGGACATGAATTAGTCCCTAAACTTCGATAAACAGTCGTGAATAAGTTACGTTCTGGGTATGTTTGTGGCTCGACGAATATTTATGAAATCATGCTCTAGCACCTCACCGTTATTGCCGAAACAAGGCAAGTACTGGGCTATCCTATACATTTGTGTAGGGTAGCCCGACATAAATAACTAAAAACTCGCCAGGCTTTGTTAAGTTGCATTTCTTATAAGTATTTAAAAAACATTTGATGCCTGATAAATTTGTTAGCTTGATTCATCTTAGATTTGGTACTTGTTATCACGACTCCGAAACCCAATTCTGCCAAAGTTATACACACATGAAGTGTCATCAATTGAATCAACAATTTTCACAATTATTTTTTGTTCGACATTCGCACTAGCATGGTGTTTACGGAGGCGGAATTATACAAGCAGGGTTGCTATTTTACTATATGCACACACACATCCTCTCTCTCTCTCTCTCTCCCTCCGGCTCTCCTTCCCCCTCCCTCTACCTCTTTCCCTCCCCCTCCCCCTATCTAGTCCTCGTCTCCCCTTACGAGGTAATTCTGATACCAAGTATTCTGCCTTGGTTCTCATTAGTTGAGTTAGAAAATCAAGTATCCTAATACGTCTCGAAGACCCTTTTATAGATAGTGGATAGTGCCCAAGAAGGTACTAGTGTTATCAGAAACGAGACATTGTGGTTTGAATTTCTCCCCCGTCACTATATCAAGAGTGTGCGTTTTGAATCTTACTGGTGTTTCTGTTGTCTTTTCACCTGCATACTGCGGAAGGCAACAAGGGACCGCCGAGGTATCCACCACCTCCACCACATTGGTTACAATGCTCAGTCTTGAGTGATACGTCGTTATCCAGCTTCGCACACCTCAGCTCCTCTTCCAAGTTAAGCATACACTTCCTACTACTAGTACTGAGGCTGTAAAATTATTGTTGAAAACTGAAAACGGAATAGGGAGATTCGGAAGGTCACTTAGGTAGGGAAGTGGCATTCAATGGAGCACTACGTCTGACTCAAGCAGAACTCATTGAAATTATTATACACACACAATCATCTTAAAAGTGTGATTTATTTTGCACATGAAAGAAGAATGCATATATCTGGTAACATTGTGTAAAATTTTACGATAATTACCTATATATATTTATACGTTGAAAAAAAAATGTTTTAATGAAAATTTTAAGCGATTTTAATTCTGGATATTTTATAAATCACATTTTACAACCCCCCCCTTTTCCCCCTATCTTCATCAAGCAAGACAGTCATAATAATTACTCTGGTTGTATGTAATAAATAATTGATAATAATGTTTACACATATTTTTATTAATTGATTTTATGTACACACATTTTAACCACGAAAGTTGTTATTTTTACAACTAAAATAATGCGCATAAAATTAATTATTACAAATATTTGTAAACATTTTTTCTAGTTTTTTATTACATACAAGAGTAATATGATTGTCTTGTTTGATGAAGGGGGGTTTCTTTTGCGAAATGTGCTTTCTGAAGCATCCAAAATGAAAATACGCTTAAATTTGGTTTAAAAATGCACTTAATTAATTTTAAAAATCATTAATAAGTAAATTTTAGCAAAATGTTTTACAGAATTACAGAATGTATGCGTTCTTCTTTCCAATGAATATAAAGCGCATTTTTCTGATAATTTTGGCAGTGTGGGTACTAATTTTTGAGTTCTGCATGTCGTACAGTTCGATACAGCGCTCCATTGGAAGCCATTGTCCTTCTATGGTCTATTCACGGTTTCTCCATACTTTTTGAAACAAACCTTTGAAAAATCACCTGATGTATAACGTGTGTGGTTGTTTCGTAAATATGCCATGCATCATAAGAGTTTTATACTTGTACTGACATTAAAATGCCTTATTTTTCGTTAATTTTAACTTTTAGTTATATTTTAAAAATAAAAACAAAATTTTATTTATATTAAACATGAATAAAACAGAGAAAAAATAGGTGTTTTGGCAATGCCTGGTAAAAATTGGTTCTTGTGTAAATTATTATTGCATTGAGTGCGCACGAATGCGGTGCGTGGTCCCTTGGGTGTAATTTTCTAGACTCGGTTAAGCTTTTTTTTTTGCATGGGGTGGAGGAATATCCTGGAAGTTGAACCTAAGCAGGGCTTCAGAAAAGTTGGGAGTAACTGTGAATGGACAGCTGGGGGTAAAAAGAAATTTCAGTGCAATTTTTTTATTTGGGAAGCTGGGGGGCATCCCGATAAAACTACAGGCAGTCTGCAGCCACCATTTAAATGCAAATTCAGACTGCCAGAACTTAGTCAATAACAATAAATATTCAAACAGACTCAGGTCATGTAACATTAATTTCTGCCTACCAATCCCCCAATAGAGAACTTTTAGAAGCAGATCTGGATAAAATAACGGTGCAGTGATACCCGTTTCTTATCGCAGGAGATTTAAACGCTAAAAACACTGAATGGAATAATAGGGAAAACAATACAAAAGGCAAACTTCTCTTACGTCACTCGCCACAAAATAATTACATAGTTCAAGCCCATGACAGGCCAACATACTTTCCTACTTGTCACAGAAAACAGCCAGATGTTACAGACATTATTTTAACCAATATGCCTAATCCAATATTAGAATTAGCTGTCCTGGACAAATTAGACTCAGATCACTCGCCAGTATTTTGTAAAGTTAGCACCCGCTTAATTAAACTTCCGCAAACCAACTGGGACAAATTTAAAACCGACCTGGACGAAATTTACACGGACCAACCAATAGTAATAAAATGTAAAAATGACATAGAACCGGCAATAGAAATATTCCAAAACACAATTAAAATTCAACTAAAGAAAAACGCTCAATTCTTTAACCGGCGGCAATTTTTAAAACAAAACTACCCGGACATAGATTTTTTGCTTGCTGAAAAACGACAAACTAAAGCACGATTATCAACGATACAGAACCCAAGAACTTAAAACAATGTACAATAAACTTAAAAAAGACTACGCAATAAATTACCACAGCTCCGAATAAATATATGGGAAACATTTGTTACAGAAATAGCAGACACATTAAAGGTTTTTGGCGAATCTCTAAAATTCTTTGAAATAAAAATGCTTCAAAAAATTCTACCCCCCTTTTAGCTCCTTCAGGATTAAAATATGCACCAATAGATAAGGCAGAAGACATAGCTGATTCTCTCGCCGACCAGTTCACACGAAATATAGAACTCGGAGACCCTAACTTCACTCGGGATGTAAATACGACAACGGCCGCCTTTTTTTGCGGGGAAAAAAAAACCCAGGAAAAAATCTGATTTAGTAACCTTACCAGAACTACTGCTCACTTTAAAATCAGTTCATCCCAAAAAAGCACCGGGCCATGATAAAATTACCTATAAATTACTCAAAAACTTACTATACCCTGCACTTAGTATAATAATAAACCTTTTTAATGCCATACTCAAACACTTTCCTGCAGACTGGAAACGGGCTAAAGTAATAACGATCCCTAAACCCGTAAAAGACCCCTGCCTTCCCCAAAGCCAGCTCCCGATATCACTCCTAAGCTCACTCAGTAATATTTTTGAAAAAATACTCCTCACACGATTAAAAACACATGCAGAAATTAAAAGAATCATACTCAAAACACAATTTGGCTTTAAATCTGGACACTCCACGACAAATGCACTATCAAACTTCGTCACAGATACCTATAATACTCTAAATAACAAACAAACAACTATAGCTATTTTTCTAGATATTGCCACCCGGGCCATGCTAATAACTAGGCGCATTAAAGAACTAAACGCTAAACCAATCAAATACGAAGGAGTAGAAATCCCTTACAGTAAAACAGCTAAATATCTAGGTATAGCTATAGATAATAAACTCCACTGGGGTAAACATACTATTAACATTAAAAATGCAGCATTATAAAAAATCAGACAACTGCTTAAAAACCCTAAACCTCCCACGAGATTAAAGTTATTAACATTAGTTAGATCAGCAATGATGTACGCGCACGAAGTCCGGGGAAACGCAGGTAAATCCTTAATTAAGAATCTGCAAGTTGTACAAAACAAATACCTCAGAATAATGGGAAACGCACGCAGATTCACCAGAACTGTAGACTTGCGCAACGCACTTAAAATCCCGCTTATTGGTAACAAACTCATACCAGGAAACAACAAATTCTACGATAACACTGCCTCACATAAGAACCCGGTAATTAGAAGATTAGGAAAACATTCCGCAGACAATAAATCACGTAACAGACGACCTAAAATGCCGCGATTACAAGTTTAAAATGTATTTAAAGACACCACGTAATAAAAGTAAGCAAAACTAAAAACCCACGGCTGGCCAAAATAATCTCGGATCGGTCCGGGACAAATGCCCCACTTTTAACAAAACCAGCTTGCGCTCGCGCCCCCTCTCTACTAGTATTTTCTCCGCCCACTAATAGAGAGCATGGTTCCTACCTATCTGTCTCCTGTAGCATTTTATGATAATGCATGTAACCATTTTTAATTATTTCCTGTCGAAAGGGCTTTTACGGTGATTATGCCGGTATTTCCGCCTTCTCTTCTTACTATAGTAGTTTAGCTATAAGTACATTTAGGGAGGTTTTCATGGCCGAATCGTGGCCATGGCAGCCCAATCACTCGCTTCCGCGATGCATGCCTCCTTGCGTGATTTCCCATACTTGTAAGCGTATGGGGCTTAGCCCTGAGGCGCAATAACCCCCCGTCCCTACCGCGGGCACGCACAACACTTAGTTTTAGAGTAGGTTAGAAAAAAAAAANCTGAGGCGCAATAACCCCCCGTCCCTACCGCGGGCACGCACAACACTTAGTTTTAGAGTAGGTTAGAAAAAAAAAATCGCGCTCGCGCTGCACAGCTCAGTTCGCGTCCAGACGCCGTATGTTACGGGCCCCCTTGATTGGCCNAAAAAAAAATCGCGCTCGCGCTGCACAGCTCAGTTCGCGTCCAGACGCCGTATGTTACGGGCCCCCTTGATTGGCCGCTCTCTCCGTCGAGGGCGGAGCCCTGCACTCCCCACCCAAAGATGGCAGCACTGTCTCCTGTACTAACTTCGCGCGTGATGCTCACGAAGTATACAAATGTAGTTTCAAAGATACCGCCTCCTAATTTAATTAATTTAAATTACTATTAACATAAAATATCACAAAGACTGCCAACGTACTTTTCCAGCCTATCTTAGGACTCGGATACCTTACATCGCCTCAGGGATTGAGAAATGATTGAAAAATACAAATATCAAATATATAAATATTTATAAACACCACCTTATCAATCATTACCATCTTATTTCACTACAGGCAACGTCTTTACCCAGACCTAACGCGAATAAATTCACGGGACTATTCAGGCTTAGAATCAGCTTTCTTACAATAAAATACTGGCCGGGGATTTTAATAAATTCTCGTCCAATCTATAACTAANCAGGGCTTGCCGGGGAAACTCGGCTTGCTCTAAGATCTAAGCGAGTATGGCTTACGAACGACAGTTTATTGGTGCGGGGGAGGGAGGTAGTTAGCCTCTGTTTTCCGCCGCAATTCAAATGAAAGACAACTGGCTGGACAAGAGCCCTCCCCAGGGCTTGTACTACTACCCCCGCGCTGAGGAGATTGCTCCAGTGATGCAAAGCGGCGGCGGCGTCCGCCACATTTCCCACAAGAGTGTGATTAAAGCGTGCTAATGATTGAGAGAAGTATTGGCCGACACAACTCAACAGCGTGGTGAGTACACCACGCCGCAAAATTGCTAGGAGGCTCCAGCCCACGAATCTGACAGCACACGTAAAACTAGCCATTCCAATGGCAGGAATTTTAGAATCCATATCGGTTGGACGTATACGAGAGAAAGGAGAACTCGAGAAGTTTACACCAGCGTACGAAAATGAAAGGAAAGATGAATATAAAATTATTTATATTCAAATGTGAAAAGAGCGGCTCAGCTTGTGACTGTCGGCCGTAGATTAGCATTAATGAAAAATACCTGAAGATGAATCCTTTTTCTGGCGGTACCTCGGGCTGTACTACACGAGATATTAAGCCTTGGAAATGTTATCAGTCCCACGTTCTTTGTGGACCAATTATTCAGTCAGTAAACAACCAGAGCTGCTCGTGGCAGATGCTAGGTAAATAACACTCGTATCTTCACCAGTCCTATACGTGGATATCACTGATGACGTCCATTCCGAAAGTTGTATTGAGTGTGTGTATACGTAAGTTTATGTTGCCAGTGTTTCTTAGGTTTTCAAAGTATAAACTTACGGTTTTAACAATATTGGCAGTTTAAATAAAATTATAGCTACTTTTTTTTTTATACTAATGATGGCGTTTTTTATTTCAAATCTGTTAGCTCTCTCTCTCTCTCTCTCTCTCTCTCTCTCTCTCTCTATATATATATCTTCTACTATATAAAAATAAGTCGGGTTTTCCTTCCTGACGCTATAACTCCAGAACGCACGAACCTATTTCCACGGTTTTGCATTCGTTGGAAAGGTCTCGGGCTCCGTGAGGTTTATAGCAAAGAAAATTCAGGAAAA
>NQII01002957.1:341369-388277 GCA_002778355.1 Clitarchus hookeri
GGGGGGGGGTAGGGTCGAGGTGGGTCAACCCCCACAGAGCCGGATCGCGCATAACGGGAGCTCGTTGCCGGTGCGAACTGCAACGCGTAACAGTATGTGGTGCATTTCGTCTCAGTTTTTCTTTTATGATAGTTAGGAAGTAATATATACCGTATTATTAGAGCACCGTACTAATATCTCTGCGACAGTGTAATTAAATAACACACAGTCTATTAGCGGTTTCTTCACACTTTTTGAATCAAACCTTTGAATGAAGTACTTGGTTATTTCCTAAATGTGGCATGTATCACAAGCTTGTTATACTTCTCTTAACATAAAAGTACCTTATTTTTGGTTAAATCTAACTTTTATAAATGTTTTATCTCTAATTATAACATTTCATTCATAATTAATATGAATATCAATCCACTTATTTTCTCCCTGTTTTTAATGTCTAGCAAGAAATAGTTCTTATGCAAATTATTATTACACTGAGTGCCCAAGAACGTGGTGCATCGGTTTTCTGGTATAATTTTATAAGTGGTGTTTGCATGAGGCGGAGGAATGTCCTGGTAGTAGAACTTAAGCAGGTCTTCAGTAAAGTTGGAAGTAACCTTGAATGGAGTATAACATGCCTACTGCCACACTTAAAAGTCGAATGCAACCTATCCAAACGTAACATAAATATACAGTGTACAAGGTATAACATTAAAGTCAATTGTTATAAGTAATCCTATTCTAATTTTTTTTTATTTATTGACTGGAGACATTCAAGTACATATAAACCATTTCCGCTTGTTGGACTCTTGCTATTTAATGCGTAAATAACACACACACAAACTCGGGGGAAAAAAAACTGTGTTACATGCACCGCCCACCAGAAAAAATTTTGTGTGTGAGGTACTGGAAGTGAAGCACCGGTGAAGGACACATTGACTCGTGTTCAAAATGGCAGTGCGTGGGTTACTAGACTGGCTCGTAGTCTTGCAGTTTGAAACAGTGGAACATTAATAGTGATCCTGCCAGTTTCTGGTATACCCTACTTTTATTTAGTTGAAGTTATGATGTCTGCTTGTGGAAAATTGTACTGCAAGTTACAAAACAACCCCCCCACCCCCCTCGCCTCGTGTGACTTTATCCATCGTCCCCTCCTGTGGTGTCCGGAGGGAGAAAAGGGCGCGTGTATAACAAAAAGAGACGGAAAAAAACCTTTGGGCAGTGAACATTTTCGGTTTATTTACGTAAGTTATTTATAAGGCATTAGTGTCAATTTATTACATTTTCAGACTATGTGGGCAGGTTTCTAAGCATTAATTAATTAATTTTTTTGGTTTGAAGATACATTGCTGTCTCCTGAGAACTGCAACCGTCCTTGACATTTAATCACTTTACTCTTTCAAAAAATTGCTTTCACTTAAGATTTAGAAACGCCGTTTTCAATATAGTACGTGCCTTTCTTTAGCTTTCTTCAAATGCATTGCGATATTTTAAACAAATTCTGGAACTTGGCTCTATGAAAGTTGACCAGATGAAGTTTATACTATAACTTACTCAAAATAGACACCGTACAAGAAACTGTTTAGTTAGCAACCCGTACTTATCTAACACCCAAAAAATTAATTTAATGCACTGGACCTATTAACGTAATGCAGACAACGTATATCTACTGCAGTACAAAATTTCTATGATGCAGAGATACAAGATACGAAAACATGTACAAGAATTTGTGTTAACAGCCGCATAACGAAACCAATTTATTTCCCGTTATATGTTTTTTAAAACAGGAAGTACATAATATTTACGAAAAGGTACGGAAAGTTCTGTAAAATTTACAGAAAGTTATTTATTNTAATCACTTTACTCTTTCAAAAAATTGCTTTCACTTAAGATTTAGAAACGCCGTTTTCAATATAGTACGTGCCTTACTTTAGCTTTCTTCAAATGCATTGCGATATTTTAAACAAATTCTGGAACTTGGCTCTATGAAAGTTGACCAGATGGAAGTGTACACTATAACTTACTCAAAATAGACACCGTACAAGAAACTGTTTAGTAAGCAACCCGTACTTATCTAACACCCAAAAAATTAATTTAATGCACTGGACCTATTAACGTAATGCAGACAACGTATATCTACTGCAGTACAAAATTTCTATGATGCAGAGATACAAGATACAAAAACATGTACAAGAATTTGTGTTAACAGCCGCATAACGAAACCAATTTATTTCCCGTTATATGCTTTTTAAAACAGGAAGTACATAATATTTACGAAAAGGTACGGAAAGTTCTGTAAAATTTACAGAAAGTTATTTATTNTTTTTAAAACAGGAAGTACATAATATTTACGAAAAGGTACGGAAAGTTCTGTAAAATTTACAGAAAGTTATTTATTGGAAAAACTGTTTTTGTAATTCTACGTATATTTCTGGAGAATTTTTACCAGCACTTTTCCGTGAGATGATGGAAATTTTTTTAATAGTGCAGTAAATTTGTAAATTCCATTTCAGCACAATGATATAACGTCAGAGGAACGTGCAGGAACAAAGACGCGTTCAGACGAAGTATATATGATAGTGTTCAACACTGCCTTTTGCTAAAATATTCAGTGTCTTCGTTGGCGTTAAGGTTGAGCGTCACCCAAAATATCGAAATCTTTCATTTCCTGCTAATTTAAGTTTTGTAAATTTACATTTTTTAAATGCCACTATGTAAGCTTTGCTAATTATGTTACTCTGTAGTACAGACATGTGAAATCCGAAGTATCCACGTAAATTTATTTCACAAATAGCATAAACTTAAAAAATGAATATGTCCATGCCTCTTCACAACTAACAAATAACACGTACAAATGCATCAAAGAACTCGTAAAATGTAATTTTTTTGTATTCATTAATTTTTTATAATTACTCTCTGAAATTGACACGACAACGAAGAATCCCTGCATAATACGTAAAGTCGGTCCTTAACAGGAATGTGTTAACTGCGATAAAATATTTATGGAGGCCTCTGAGCTATTCGTTGCCGCGCTCCACATTTTCCAATAAAAGATGGATTGCTAAAGTTCTGCAAACCTGTTCGTGCGATAGGCTGATTGACTCGTCCAGAACAATTCATATTATGTAATGAAAAGTTTTTGCCATCGAGCGCGTGTATAGTTATATGCACGATATATCTGGTTCACGGGTGCGCGTGTATTTCATCTTAAACATGTACTTAAATTTCTACAGTAAAGTTGGCAGCAAATTAGGAAAATTAGCGCTATTTATTAACGCCTTATAAAGGAATGAGATTTAAATGTTACGTCATTGAAATAAGCATTGCACCGATAATAGTTTTTATGATAAGTAACGTAAAAACTCATTTTAATAATATAAAAAAAATATTGTTTTTACTATTACCTAAATGTCACTTATCTGTGAAACATTATGTAAGTGAATAATTAATTTAACAAAAAAAATTATACTGTTTGTTGATGTTAACGAAAAGTGTTAAACGCTGTAATACGCTTTATTTAAGGAGCAACGAAATATATAAATATTGATTTTACAAAAGGCTTTATTTAGAAAGTGTGAAGATGCTTTTTTTTTGACCGCCAACAATGTACATTAGCATTCATATAGCGTTGTATGCGGAGACCTTCCTTGGATACAGCCTTGCTTGTTTTAATGATTATTAAGCGTGTAGCATGTGCCGCACACTGTCACTGTTATCCTGTATTATGTTTTAATGACTACGATGGTAATCATGCATTTGTGTATTGGTATGCTAACGGCTTGCAAATGTATGGTGGTCGCTTGAACTGTGATGCAGTATGTTTGAAATACTCATTAAAAAAAAATCTAAAAAAAAAAAAATATATATATATATATAAACTATTTAATTTGTCTCCAATCTTTTTACCTGCAGAAAGAAAACATATCCCAGACGAGGACGGAATGGTACTTTCAAGATGTCATGCATGCTATAAATATTATTTTGGAATCCTCCAACGTCGTTGAAAACGGATTTTTCACGCTGTTGTCTCTTCAAACATACTATCCCGACACAAGTGAAACTAAGACCAGGGTCCCACCAATATAGCAGTAGGATAATTTTAATTTTGTTTACCTTTTTAAGTCTCAGAAATCTTATTTGGTTACCCACAGCTTTCAAGTGGGCTCCTGTACATATTTATGTGTGTTTAGAAGTTAAGGACATATTTACGTTGTATATGCAGTTTTCATGCAAATTTTGAGTCAAATATTTGTGATTTCTCGAGAATAAATGTAGGAACTGGCCCATAGAGCAAACGCATGGTAGAGTGAAAATATAATTTACGTAGTAACCAACCAATTTTGTTGTCTCAAAGTTGAACTGATGTTTTTGTGACCAGAATTGTCAAAAGCACGAGGCATCGACTATAAACTAAATCCGAGTGAACTTGTTGATATACTCAGACATTTGATCGCTTTACAACAAGATGGAGATTTCTCGCACATTAACGAGGTATCTTTTATAATTAGTTAACCAAACTGTCGGCGTTATATCAGATGAGACTGTTGGCTACTATCCATGATCAGCAAACATCTGAGAAATGAAAATATTAAACTCATGANCGTTATATCAGATGAGACTGTTGGCTACTATCCATGATCAGCAAACATCTGAGAAATGAAAATATTAAACTCATGAAATAATTAAAAAGATATAATTTATATAATAAGTAAATAAATAAAATTTTATGTGTACATAATAATGTGAGTTTAATTTCTTGTACAGTCCGTCCTGCTTCTCTGAAAGACTTCTTAATTCATTGGAGATTTGAATGTATACTGTCAGGGTTAGTTTATTTTTTTACATTAATGCGCTATGCGAAATGCTGTTACAATTCCTCTTAAGTTTTAAGAAAACNCGTTATATCAGATGAGACTGTTGGCTACTATCCATGATCAGCAAACATCTGAGAAATGAAAATATTAAACTCATGGAATAATTAAAAAGGTATAATTTATATAATAAGTAAATAAATAAAATTTTATGTGTACATAATAATGTGAGTTTAATTTCTTGTACAGTCCGTCCTGCTTCTCTGAAAGACTTCTTAATTCATTGGAGATTTGAATGTATACTATCAGGGTTAGTTTATTTTTTTACATTAATGCGCTATGCGAAATGCTGTTACAATTCCTCTTAAGTTTTAAGAAAACCCGATGCATTCAAGTTACGCCAAAAAATTTTATTTTATTTTTAAAAGCACGAGCCTATTGAAAAATTAAGTGTAAACAAAACCCCACATCTCTCTGAACACATGATGATAGTTTTGTAGGCATTCGTGAGTCATTGTTGATGACATACGCAGAAGTCGGAAAGTAGTCAAGAAAATCCTGGAGCGGATAGTTATCTTTTTTTTTTTTTGTAACGGAGTGTTAGTTTTGATTCTAGTGATGTCGTTCATGTTGGAGTAAACTTGACAAGTTGTACTTGAGACCAACCCAGTGAAGAGCAACGGGGTTTAGATTTACAGTGAACTTACCAGAATATGAAAACGAAGCATTCTGTCTCTATTGTTTCTATCGTTAATGTAATATTTATTAATTTTTTATCATGAGGGTTACATTGTGCCATAACACAAATAATACAAAAACGATGTCACTTTCAAGCTCTGTAATTTCAGAATATTTTACAAGTTAGCGGCACCTTAGGATTAAACATGTGCATTAAACATTTACAAAAAATATGACAAAATTCTACACGTCAAAGGCTCACAATGCAAAGTTATAAATTAAAATACTTAAACAAATATATTAAATTGCTCTTTCAGAGTATTATGTAGTTCAAAAGTACAATAAATATTTAACTGGCAAACAAGTCAAGTAGTTTAAAACCATTCAAAAATATCAATAAATAACTCTGTTGACTAGAAATACTTTAAACACTCATACAAAAGATTACATTTCTGCGCAATTACTTATTCAAAATTATTACGTTACTCCAAAATATACAATAAATATTTAACTGAAAAAACGAGCAGAGTAATATTAAAACGTATTGGTGACTATATAAATTCAAGGTATTTAGTGAAGCAATTTGACTAAATGAGGGCAACGTTTCAGGCCCCAGTAAAACTCCCTTTACGTAAAAATAAAAGTTAATAATGAAAAAAAAAATTTTCCTTGAGATAGTAAATATATGGAGGCAGTCCGTAGATCCTAACTATAGCTCCATCGAATAAAATAATCGATGACAATTAGAACACTTCAGCAGACTACGCCCAACGCGTAAGTCGTGGTAGCACAGTAGCGACAATTAAACTTTAAGTAAATCATTGGACAGCAGACAAAAAACAATACACAACACGTTAAAGCAACTATACAGAGAAGCAAGAAATTAGTTAGGCGGAAACCACAATTCAGGCAGGCGTCCGAAACCAGAATTTAGAAAAAATCTTACTCACAGCAAAGCCTAAGACAAACACAACACTAAGCCACGCAATTATTTAAAAAAACACTAAACTGACCCACAAATGAAAAGCTGCGACTACGACTCACCGTTTTACAGGCTCCAGCAAAATCAGCTGCTCACGAACTATATTATTTAAATGGCGTCTCATAGCACCCTCGTCCAATAATGGGTAAACTGCCAATTTTAACTCTTAAGTTAGCTCTAGCAGGCGTCAACGCGACGATCTTCTTCACAGGCGTAGAATGAGGCATATAATGGATGTTGCACAAGGCGAGTAACAACTTATACAAACTAGCCCCTGAATAANAACTATATTATTTAAATGGCGTCTCATAGCACCCTCGTCCAATAATGGGTAAACTGCCAATTTTAACTCTTAGTACAATTTAAGTTAGCTCTAGCAGGCGTCAACGCGACGATCTTCTTCACAGGCGTAGAATGAGGCATATAATGGATGTTGCACAAGGCGAGTAACAACTTATACAAACTAGCCCCTGAATAAAAAAAAAATGCTTACGTACAAAAGGGGGGTAATATAGGGAGGGAAATGAGGGGAGAAAACAGGAGGGGAGCCGAGTCGGCCTAGGGGCCGCCTTACAGAGGAGTGAATCCAACAACGATGCGCGCGACGACGCCATCGTCGCAACATCAAGAGTGACTGCCTAGTATGTTGCGTTTTTCCCATCGTTCCAAGACTGTTTAGCGTAATATTGGAGTATCCAACTTTCTTAATTAACTGCAAACTTATCGGGATTTTGTAATTCAAGACTTTCAGTCTGAAAGGAAAGGGGAAAATTGTTTTACTGAACTATACGATCAAAATTATAACGTTGGATATCTAACCCTTAGTCTTCCCGCCCTTTTTTTTTTGTGAAGGTAACGTGTATTAAAATACACCAGATATGTGCATAGGTGACAACTTGCTTTCTGAAAAAGGTGTGAAAGGGGGAGACAAGGCTCAAACTTTGTGATCATACCTACGGTCATTTTAATTGTGCGGTTTGATGAGCGCATGGTCTGCGATCACCTTGTGCGATATGCAGATCGATTGTTCATCGCGAGATACTTCGTTTCCCTGCTTATACTACTTGGCCGTAAGGGGCCCGCATGCCTGGAGCTTTTTTTTTTGCGTTTGAAGCCGAGAAGCGTGGGAGCGATAAGGGCGACACTGCCACGCGCTATAAGTACGCCATCGCAGCTACGCGCAGGGCTCTTAATTTGCGTGCAGTGTTCTTGTTGTGCTGTGTGTACCTATAGGACTTTCAGCGGTGACCCTATCATTTTATTGGTGGAAAGTCTGTAGCAAGGTTCAGTGCAGGCCCCTCGATTACTTTCGTGTATAAATAATGCGTATATTTTGAGAACCAGCGCTTTGAAAAAGCAGTTTTTAGTTATGTTCGAGTGCTCCGAAATGGTGTTTCTAATGTGTGCGACATCTTGGAAGTAACGGAGAGACATAGTTTGAAGTGTGTGTTATTTTCGAAGATCCAGCATATTAAACGCACGTTTAATAGTTTCGTAAAAAAAAACATGGATTTCGAACAAACTACGGCGNGAACGTACGTTTAATAGTTTCGTAAAAAAAAACATGGATTTCGAACAAACTACGGCGCAATTCGAGCGCCAGGCAGGCGGGCCTCTTAAGATCTTTGAATGATCCCTTCTCGCTCCTGCGCGTTTAATGCTGTCGTTGCGACAGCTCTCCGCCTTTCATCATCCGGCTCCGTCGCTTCACGTCACAAGTTTGGCCATGGTGTGAAACTTATCATGTTGCGTAGTTAGTGCACTTGTGCCCTAGGGTATAGCAGATCTTGTAGAACTGAGTTCGTGTGATTAGCTTTCATTCAAAATTCATTTTCGGCGGCCCGTTTTAAATTCACGTTTTTAGTGACTTGAATGCGGTCGCGCAACTTCAAATCTAGTGAAAAGGTTTTGCAAGTTGTCATTATAAGTTCGGTGCGTCCCGTTGTTTTTTTGCCATGCTGGTCTCGTTGACGAGTTTCAATAAAGTAGTTGGGCCGCGTCCCGTAGGCACTTCTCGCGTAGGGTTTTAAAGATAATATGCGCCATGTCGTGCCACAATCTTCCTTGTTTAGTTAATGCTATTTTAACCTCTTATATTTTTGTATTTTTGCATATGCGTTAATTACATTCGCGGCTCTGAAAGGTTGCATACGGTGCCCGTATAACGGTTATGTTTTATTAACGTTTTAATGTATTATATATATATATTTTATTATTTCAGTCTCGTCTTTGTTAGAGCCTTTACGGCGCCCGTGCGCTGCTGCTAACTAGAGTTATTTTATGTTCATTTTATTTGAGCTTTGATGGTGTTTGAAAATGTTAAGCCTAATGGATGAAAATTCAAATGGTGTTTGGTAATCGACCTCGTCCGTCGTAAGCCGGTTCTCCGTGTGTAGGTGCCTTCACGTATCCACTGCACCCCAGCAACATTGGGTAATATGGTCCGAACGTTCCACATGAGCTATACAGCGATTATGATTCCTCTTGAGGTCTTAACAATTGTGTAAAGCGACGTTTTTTTGGCGTCTTCCCGGCATTGTTATTCACTATGTATGCTTCCTTGGTATCGTCTCTTGTTTCTCGTGTTTCTNTTTTTTTGGCGTCTTCCCGGCATTGTTATTCACTATGTATGCTTCCTTGGTATCGTCTCTTGTTTCTCGTGTTTCTGCGGCTTCGACTATATGTCAGTGTCCACGACCGCTGGTCGGTGCTTGCAGCGCCACTGCCGGGTGTGAGGTGAAATGCAAACGCATTAACATGGGATCATGTGCATACCAGCCCGTACTATCGCTATTTGCATAATTCCGCGGTGCGCTATTTTCCTTGTCCTGCAGTGTACCTACAGCAGAAAGATACATANACTATCGCTATTTGCATAATTCCGCGGTGCGCTATTTTCCTTGTCCTGCAGTGTACCTACAGCAGAAAGATACATAATCGGTATCTTAAAAAAATTCGCTTCTGGAAATTCGAAGTTACTGTGAAAGACTGTACCTCCTTAGTGCTTTTGACATTTTTTGTGGAATTGCTTCGTGCTGGGAGAGCTATTGGACGACTTAAAGGGTGTTATTTATTCGTCCGGGCTGTAGAGTGGTGGAATATGGCGCTGCGGGCAAAATGACTCGTGGTTTTTTCTGGCCATCTAGTCATCGTAGAAGTGTTTGAAAGATGCTGAACTCTAGTGCCAGTCGCGTTGACTATCTGCTCGACACAACGCATCACCAGTTGAGCTCTAGCTGAAGCTTTAAACAAATGTTCTTTTCGTGACAATTTCGTGTAATTTTTCACCACATTTTGCTAAAAGGTATCGTAATACTTACTCAGTATTCGGTCAAGTGTTAGTAGTCGTTAGAATTATATGTAGTTTGCCTTTTATACGGTGTAGTCACATAGGTTTATATTTACAAATGCGTCAAAAAGAAAGGTCTGGTTTGTATGCAGTACGAGCTGGAGTAATTTGGTGCACTATGGTACATGTCATATTACCCCACACATGCATCATATTACCGCACACATACGTCATATTACCGCACACATGCGTACAAGATGATGGTTCTACTTTGTTGCAGATGCCAAGAAAATACAAGAGACGTACTGATAGAGCTTTTTTGTCAGCAGAATCTCTGATAGCTGCAATTTAAGGGGTGAAATCAGTAATTCTGATTTGAGTGCATTAAAACACGGCTTTCCCGAGGCTTCAATACGAAGAAAAATAAAAGCGACATAACGTAGGGGAGATGGCAGACCCTTGATGACGCTAACTAGGTAGGAGACTTGCTTTTACTGAAGCTTAAGGAAATGAACTGGCATCTCATGTGTTAAAACGAGCTATGCTGTTTTATGGCTTGACTCCTTACAAGCTCAGAAAAATTACTTTCAGTGTGCAGTGTGTTCCTCATAACTTCAACAATGGTAAAAAAGTTGCTGGGAAAGATTGGTATTATCTGTCATGAAAAGGCATCCAGAAATAAGCTTAAGAAAACTAGAGGGCACTAGTTTGAATACAATCACTTATTTTAATAAATCTTTAAAAAAAATATTTTGACAATGCAATGAGATACAAGTTAACTGCAGATAAGATTTTTAATGTGGTCGAAATTTGGGTCCGCACCATGCAGAAACTACAAAACTGTTTGATTCCTCAGGCATGAAACCGTTTGGGCCAAGGATTTCGTGGGAGAAGGGAAAGGATATTACAATTTGTGATGTTAGTGCTTCTGATACATATGTGCCCTCACTATTCATCTTCCCCTCATAAAAGAATGTATACAAATCAAAGTAAGAATGAACCAGTCGGAGCTATTTGTAAATGTTCCGATAATGGTTGAAGTAATGAAGAGCTTTTCCTCGACTGGCTTCGGAAGCAAGTGTTAGAATCACTTAATTCGCGAAGTGGCTGAATTTTTTTATCGCGCATACCTTAAAGTAGCAACCATGGAAAAAGCGCCGCCTGGATTCAGAGCAGTATAACTTATTTCCTCAGAATAGGGGAAAGTTTTCCGTGAGTTGTTTCGAGCCTTCAGGGAAGTCTTCGAGCTTCTCTCCACGATTACAGCTTTTTAATAATTGAAAAGGGAAGGACAGCGAGAGTTCAACAGCAAATAGACCATTACTGCAGACAAGGTCTACTGAGAGAACCGCTTGAGGCTTCTCTTCCCCCACCCCTTCCAACATCAAATGTCCATACAAATGTGGAATAAATATCACCAGTATCAAAGTCTGCCCTTTTTTCTACTACAAGCAATTCAAAACGAAGAAAACGTCTCTCAGATTCTAACTTCAACACAAATAAAAGTTAAGTAAAAAGAAGTAAAAAGGCGGGAAAATAGTGAGAAAAAAAAACACCATTAAAATCCGAAAATAAGTAAAAACTTATTCAAGGATGTAGGCCAAAGGCTAGGATTTATGGACGACTGGCATTTTTTCAACTTCAGAAGGTGAAGCTGTTCAGGAAAATTTATGTTGTGATGATTCTGACATGAACGACGAAGAGAACTGCTCGGGCAAGTTTGCCTGATATGTGGAGAATTCAGGAAAGTTGGAGAAATTTGGTAACTGTGTTTTTTCGGTTCACTGTGGAGCCATGCCGAGTGTAGTGGGTGGGATAGTGCTGAAAATAATACTTGTGGCAACTGCTCAAGAAAATAGATGTAAAGTAGGGTAGGTTTGGTTGATGGTAACAGAATTTTGAAGTTCGTTATTGATTGAAAAACTTACACACTTCTAAAATTTGGTTTTAAAACTTAATCTGTGTTAAGTGATAGCATTTTCAATTATTATTTCTGTAGGTATTAGATACGACTCGCAGGCATTCTTGTAACAGTATGTGTTCGTTAGGGATGGAAGTCTTAATAAAAATAAAAGATCTAAATTTGTGTCTAATTTATTCACGCAGCTATTATTTACAGCAATAAATTATCTGTCTCCACTATTACTCTATTTATTCAACAGTGAGCGCAATATTTAATGCATATTTCAACTCTAATTAACATCCTTCGTAATTGTCTCTGGTTAGTCAATTAACTCATACTCATTATTAACACGTGTTCAGTCTATCTGTTGCCATCATTTGTAATGTCTTTCACTCACTCATCTAGTCCAATAGTCCAGCCTGCCTGCCGCACCCTTCACTGCTTGATACTCGCAGTCGCAGATTTCTCTTACGCTGGTCACTTCTCTCGCTGCTCGTCTATCGCTTGGAACTGAACCACTCATTCACTATCAACTGCTTGGTTCGGAGGCCTGTCACACTTTACATCGTTCGCCCTGACCATCTGGAAGGTTCTCCGCACCCCGAGTCTCAATGAGAGAACGAGGTTTGTAATCCAGAGCATTCTTCAGGTAAACGTAGAAATCAATACAACCAAGGTCATCTGCGTGCGCCACAAAAGGGATTATCGTGTTGGCTCGCTTTTTGTAACAGATACGCGGTTCGCTCGCCTGCAATTCAAAACATTCCGTTATCATCACTACTCTGTCCTCTTCCGCCCGCACGCGTGGGGCGGACCAAGGTCAGCAGCACAGGCCAGCGACACGTAACACAGCCCTCTCCTCAAGTCGGTTCGTCCCGAACAGACTCTGCAACGTTAGGACCTTCGTAGAGTGCCAGTCGGTCGATGTGGACAACCTTTCGCTTCGCTCGAGAGCCTTAACGACAAACCCGAAAGACCACATCATTGATCTTCTTCAGAATCCTGTAGGGGCCTTCCCGACATTTCCTTAGCTTCGGGCAGTAGCCTTTTCTCCTCTGTGGGTTGTACAGCATCACCAGTGGTCCTTGAAATACCTCTCCCGACATTCCTCTATCATATTGCGTTTTCATCCTGTAACTATGTATTCTGAGGTGCTGTCGAGCAAAATCACGAATGCCGTCTGTTACCTAATTCGCTGGCATAATCAGGGGCTGCAGCTTCCTCTTCTGTTGGTCGGCCAAACAGCAGGTCACTGGGGAGGCGTAGCTCTCTCCCACACAACATCCTTGATGGCGTTACCCTTGTGGACTCTTGAACTGCCGAGCGGTAAGCAAGGAAAAACAATACCGCGAATTATTTAATTTATAACATTCTGGAGTTTATCTGTAATGGCAATGCATTATTACACAAACGCCAAGCGTAATTTGAATGTTATTGTTAATAAAGCTATACGTCAGTGTGTTCCAAGCAAATTTTCGAATTTATCATTGAATCATTATAAAGTTTCGTGTATAACTGTCCGTAATGTACCTACATTTTGTAGCTTGGAAATATATGTACAAGTGTAGTGGAGATATTTGGGTGGCTCTTAACATCGAGGTCTTAGGAGCCGAATATATACAAGTGAATTGATTGTTAATTTTTTTTTACTAAAATTGTTAATATAAATTTCTTCGTGTATACATTGTGGAACGTGCATTTTTAACGTGACATGACTACATGTATGATGACTGCGTGTAAATAAAAATGCCAATTATATTTTTTATTGGCAATTTATGTTTATTATTCTTATAACCCCTATGATTTTCTAAAATAATAAGTGTAAAATTGCGCAAATTTTAATTCTTTGAAAAACACCAAATAAAGTTAATACAGTTGCCAGATATTTTTTATCATCTTAGTCATCCTTATGGAGTCCAGCCATATTAGTAAAAATTTAGTTTAACGATAAATGCATACATTCAAACCCCTAAGTGCCGCTACTGTGGCAAGTACTAATGCATAGTTTTATTGTTTAATGGAGGAATTTGCGATATAGTTGGTAGTCTAGCGATTTTTCTTAAATAAAAAATGAAAGTTTGCCCTACATGTTTGCTTGCGTCTTTAATTTAATTGGTTCGTATCAATATCCATTTTAATTTTATCGTTTTTTAGTTCACTACACTCTAAATCAGAATCGGTGATTTCAGTCATTAAGATTATTTTGCTGAATCTTATAGTTNGTTTTTTAGTTCACTACACTCTAAATCAGAATCGGTGATTTCAGTCATTAAGATTATTTTGCTGAATCTTATAGTTAATGAGGGTGAATCAGTGGAATGCACTGAGGAATTACTGCCAAACCAGATCAGTTCGTTAGGAATCAGGGAATACCAGCAAATAAAATGATTATAGTAAGTAGAATTTTTCTGATTCAAGTGAAGCAGTTTTAACAGATCTGCAGTCAAATTAGCAGATTTGGAGCAATTTTTGCTGTTTCGATTTTAGAAAGTAAGCTTATCAGAAAGCATATTAAAATGTTGCGATACCTGATATTCGGTTGATATACATTGTACTTCTCAAACGTGATGTGTAAATGTTCCTTCTAAGAACGTTACTTACGCTGTGTCGCCTTGTTGGCGTAGGTCACGTACGACAGTAGACGTGCCAAGAATCCGAACACCCAAGCGTTTTTTGTCGTATTTTGATTGACCGCTTGGCAAACTGGTAACGTGCCCACGTACCGCGTTCACTCCTACATTGACCATGAGCATTCCCAACTAGCGAATTTTTGAATACACGTGACGTCATTCCTTCTATAGCTTTTTTTTTTTTTTTCAGGAAGGGCAATTAGCAGTAATTATGCAATTGTCAGTTTAGTGAACTTCGGGAATCGCACACTCAGAAATGTGTTAGCTCAGGCATGGCCTCATCATGAATCATATACCCTTGTGTAAAAAAAGAAGAAAGTTTCAAATGTGTACTACACGTTATTCACATGTTTATAAAAGAAATATCCCTTATTGGTAGTGTCGGACGATGCTTCTGGTTGGCGAGTTTTCTCGGGGATCTCTCGTTTCCCCCGCCCTTGCATCCCGGCGCTGCTCCATACTCGCTCACTTCATCTTCATCGGCTCTCAAAACCTCGATGTTTAGAGCCGCCCAAATCTCGTCACTCACCCTGATTGGGAGAGATGTAAAGAAAAAAATGTAACTGAGTACCAAAGTTCTGATAGTTCTGGCACATAGCGTGCCAGTAAAGTGTAGATTGTATTTTTCAGACTATTTTAGTGGCCTTATTAGATAATAGGCAAGCTTAACTTCTTAACAGCGAGATCATTTGAGACGGAGCAAGTTGCTCAGCCAAGCAGGAATGGGGATAAAATCGGCCATGGCCTGTATGAATGACCCATCCCAGCATTCGCCAGGATTGATTTCGGAAAACTATGGAAAACAGAAATCAATGTGGTCGGACCGGGAATCGAACCCGGGTTCTGCCAAATAAGAGTCCATGCAGTTGTCTTTACCTCTGCACCACTCCGTTTGGTGTATCAGCGTTAGAATTAACCGTATTTTAGTTCTTTCCTTTGTTTTATATTTCATTGAAGCTAAAATTTGGACAGGTGGTTCTTGGCTTATTGAATACTTATTGAAACAAACATTTAATTAAAAAATCCTGTCCACAGCTGTATTAAACGGGTGACTATTGCGCCAAATGTTACTGTGCGTAAAACCAAAGGAGACCCACTTCTTTGCTAATCATGCAAAATTGAAGTATTTCTCTTTTTGTGAGGCAATGTTTAATATATCCTACAATGAATTGAACATTTATTTGACAACCCATACTATAGTTCATTTCATATAAGAAGGCCACATTCTGACAGTCAGTGAGTGGCAACTTCATATATTGAAAACAACTAATNGGGTTCTGCCAAATAAGAGTCCATGCAGTTGTCTTTACCTCTGCACCACTCCGTTTGGTGTATCAGCGTTAGAATGAACCTTATTTTAGTTCTTTCCTTTGTTTTATATTTCATTGAAGCTAAAATTTGGACAGGTGGTTCTTGGCTTATTGAATACTTATTGAAACAAACATTTAATTAAAAAATCCTGTACACAGCTGTATTAAACGGGTGACTATTGAGCCAAATGTTACTGTGCGTAAAACCAAAGGAGACCCACTTCTTTGCTAATCATGCAAAATTGAAGTATTTCTCTTTTTGTGAGGCAGTGTTTAATATATCCTACAATGAATTGAACATTTATTTGGCTAGGACAACCCATACTATGTATGGGATGGTTGCAATATTCTGACACGTGAAAGTAAAATGTTAAATTTAACAGGTATCATGACATCAGACTATGTTAATTTTAACAGTATGAAATAACTGTCATTGAATCTTCGTAAGCATTACTTTTGCTTCAACATACCTTTTCAAATGAACCATATTTAAAGACTTTCAGCTTCGGGAGAAATTTTCCAACCAACTGCACCTGCGAAATTTAACTTGCAAGAAGAAGGTGGCAGTGTTTTTTTTTTTAAAGCTTCATGTACATCTGGAGAATATTTCGAAGAGCCAGTAGACGTTACAAAAAAGTCCGTAATTATGACCCGCTACCAGCTCTACAGCATTTATTCTGCGTGCACTTCAGGACAATTATTCAACGTACGAAGATCGCAATTATACGCATTTATTAGGGTTCCTTTTGCACAACTATAGGATCTACGAACAATTAACTCTGAAAAACTAAATTTCACATGAACCTCAGTTTTATTTTGGCAGTGGCATATCACACCTCTATTGCAGACCGTTATGCGATTGTACATTTCTAACGGAAATGTTAAAACTTTAATCGAACAAAAGACAAAAATGTTTTGATACATTAGAAATTTTCTTTTTTGACAACATGCCAAAGCCTTTGATATATTCCACGGCACTGATGTTTCGCGACGCCACTGTCCGAGACGGTTACTTGCCATGGCTGCGACCATCGTCACCGAGGACGTGAGGCACATGTGTGTGTCTAGCCAGCGTAATGTAAGCGAGCAGCCATACTGTTTATTAGGACTGTCATTGTCACTTTTTGTGTCTGTAGCCAGCGTAATGCAAGCGAGCGGCGATACTGTTTATTAGGACTGTCATTGTCACTTTTTGTGTCTGTAGCCAGCGTAATGCAAGCGAGCGGCGATACTGTTTATTAGGACTGTCATTGTCACTTTTTGTGTCTGTAGCCAGCGTAATGCAAGCGAGCGGCGATACTGTTTATTAGGACTGTCATTGTCACTTTTTGTGTCTGGCGAAGTGAGGACAGAGAAGAAACTAAGCAGGACTTTATAGAGTTTCCCCGTTTTTACCGCTACATGTATGTCATTTCACACACAGTTTTAATTATTTGGTTTGGCCTGTTAAGAAGTACGCAACCAGGGCTTACTCGGGATTCGAACCCTTAACCTCGAGATCTGAAGATACCAACGACTGGGATGCGTGTGTGTTTAGTAATATAACTTTGCCCCTCTTGTGTAATTTACCCGTTAAATCTACTGCTAACTCAAAGGGGCCACGTCCCTGCTGGCTGAAGAGTCGGGGGAGGGACTGCCCCCTTGCTCCCCACACTTGGCGCCTTTGGAACTGTCTCTTTCCGACAGAACATCTGACATATACATTTTTAATATGCTACTTNTCTGACATATACATTTTTAATATGCTACCTATTTCATGGTGTAGGCGAAAATTTTGAAGGAAAAAATTTTCGGTTTCGAAAATTGTCATAAATAAAAAAGTATCACGATAGTTTCGAGACTATAACAAGTAATAGTGGCGCTGTTATACTTCATTTCATATAAGTTGGCCAGATTCTAACAGTTAGTGAGTGGCAACTTGATGTATATGAAACAAACAAGGTGCCATTTACAAAATCCTGTATCAGCTGATGCACGAACGAATAAAAGTTAATATTACGTTGGCTATTCTGAGTGCACTGCCGACGCACATTAGACCAGCCGAAAATACGCGATAAGAAAGAGTTCCTAGGTTGATTAATACATTTTATTTTATGTGGTCATAAAACAGCGGTTTTTAGTGTTAGAAACTAAACTTCGTGCTAAAGTAGCACGGTTACGTTCGCAAGAGACCACGCTGACAAAGATGAAAGCTGGTGGAATGATGTTATTTTTGCTGATGAGAAGAAATTGAATGTACTTGGTTCAGATGACAGGGTAACAGTATGGCGCAATCCAAATGAGTAGCTAAAACCTGGGAACATACAACTTACTGTGAAACACAGTGGATATAGTATTATGATCTGGGGCTGTATATCTTCAGCAGGTGTTGGACAGGCTGTACGTGTCGATGGAACAATGAAAAAGGAAGACCATCTCAACATCCTGAAAGCAAACCTACACAAGAGTTCTGCTAATTTGGACATTAGAAACACTTTTAAGTTCAGCCAAGATAGTGACCCAAAACACAAGTCGTGCATTGCCAAGAGCTGGTTTTTGTGTAATTGTCCCAAAGTCATTAACACGCCTCCTCAGTCACCCAACCTGAATCCCATAGAAAATCTGTGGGATGAACTCAAAAGAAGACTACGTACTACAACAATTAGGTCCACAAATGAATTAGAGAAAAAAGTTCGAGGAAGAATGGAGTACGATTGGCTCCGAATGTACCAGGAAAATAATTGCTAATATGCCACAACGCCTGCTATAGTTTATAAACAGAATGGCTATGCTACCAGGTACTAAAAGACTGTTTGTTTAGGTTGCAAAGAGGATTATGTTTGTGTTTGAATGATGATGACCGAATATTAAAGTGGCGTACTTATGCAGCATGGGATGACAAAATCATATTGTTTGTTACGTTGCATTGCTAATTTCCGTTATTGGCTACCGCTACATTTCATTTAAAGCACACAGGAATGATTGTGCAATATGATTTATGTTTATATTAATTTATAATGTAACAATAAGGCCATGAAACTGCGATAATCACAGGTGTCTGAATATTAATGTGAGCCACTGTATATGTATATATTTACCTAGTAGATAACAAGCAGTAGGGTTGGAATCTGAAACTGGTAACGGGGGATACGTTTTTGTAATAATCCAACAAAAACTTTATATTAGATACAGACACAATAGAAATGCGTATCTTCTTACCCCTAGACTTCCCCTAATACAGCAAAAGACATTTCTGCCAACACACAATGCAACAAGAAAACGAAAGTTATATTTGACTTTGATGAGTCGTTTGCATTTGGCAGGAGGTCGAAGCGTGGGCGCCCATCAGGCGTATCAGAGGCGGCTTGCTTACCCCCTCCCCTCAAGCCATGTTTATAGCAAACGTTTTGTTAATTATTCTGCAGAATTTTTCAAACAATTGAAACATTTCAGCCATGTTAGCTGACTGCACACTTAACTTTTGTAACGGTTTACACTCTAGATTCGAATTAGTGGAAAACCACTGATTCGCAGTGGAGTTCAACTACTCGAATCNTTTTGTAACGGTTTACACTCTAGATTCGAATTAGTGGAAAACCACTGATTCGCAGTGGAGTTCAACTACTCGAATCGATGGTAAACCACTGGTTGTTTCATCGAAAAATTTTCACTGAATAAATTATGGCCAACTGCGTGCGGTGAATTATATATTGATTTCATCGAATTTAGCTAAATAATTCGAGAAATAAACATATTTCTGATAGTCACCGTTTATTTTGTGCAATTTAACGTAGTTTAAAAAAANTTTGTAACGGTTTACACTCTAGATTCGAATTAGTGGAAAACCACTGATTCGCAGTGGAGTTCAACTACTCGAATCAGTGAAAATGGCTCCACTTAGAATCGATGGTAAACCACTGGTTGTTTCATCGAAAAATTTTCACTGAATAAATTATGGCCAACTGCGTGCGGTGAATTATATATTGATTTCATCGAATTTTGCTAAATAATTCGAGAAATAAACATATTTCTGATAGTCACCGTTTATTTTGTGCAATTTAACGTAGTTTAAAAAAGTAAAAAGACTTCGTGGTGTCCAGGATTTGAACCCTATTCATCCCGCATCTAGAACGTTACTTTACCAATCGAGCTACCAAAACAAAGCTAACTACAAGAGGAGAAATAAAAGTATTATAGTTCATTATAAAAAATATGTAGCTTTCTTTTAGTTTTTAGTTTAATTGGTAACATTAGGATTTTTAAAACAAATATTACGTATGAATGCGTTATTTTCACATATAATGTAGTTAAAACCTTTAAACCGAGTACTAAGATGATTACGTGAAATGAAAGAGGTAAACACAAAATGAAAGACAATGTCCATGTTTCCTCTAAAATGGTATTATAAAAGATGAAACTCAACATTAAAAACTATTTCATGGGTTTTATTAGTTTATGCGTTATTTCATTTGAAACAAGTTTATTTGATCCATCAGTTAATAAACAAATCACATAAGAAAAATGTATGAAATGGCGAATGAATCAGTGGAGAATGTCACTAAATCAATAAATGGAAGGAAAACTGGAATTTTTTCACTAATTCATCAGTTAAATTTACTGAAGTGACTGTTGAATAAGTCAGGTGCTGTTAATTTATTTAAGCATTGAAACACTCATTGATTCAGATTTGGAATGTAAGAATGGCGCGCACTGTTGCCAGATTACTTCAAACTTTGCCACGTAATTGGTAGGCTGAGTAACAAATAAGTGGCGAAGGAAACGGCCTAACTAAGAGAATTTTATCTGTTCGCGTCTCTAATAACTCGCAAAGCTAAGTGGCTCCTTTAAAACTGAAACACGTGAGAAACGCTCTTGTTAGGTAAATGCGTATTTTTGAAGCTACAAAATTGTAACTAAATCAGGCAACAGCGCACGCTGGAACGCCTAGACCGGTTCTAAAATGCCGTGTATGTCTTGCATAGAATTATATTCCGCTACGACCAGATATTTTCCATTGACCACAGGCGTTTCGTACACCCCGTAAAAAATTAGCGGAGTAAAGGTATGACTGGCAAATTAATTGGTCTTGTCTCCCGCAATCTGTGATATAGCCGTACAGATGTCGCATGGGACGGATGAATATCGCAGCCGGTACCAAGGCCTCAGCTGCCCGTGAACTGCTGTGGGCTTCGCCGTACACAAGGCGCATGTCGGGCAGATCTGTTCTTGCAAAACTGCCATTTTTTACCAACCAGCTGCAGGCACATACTGACTTGCCAGCAGCCAAGGTCACTTNTCTGTTCTTGCAAAACTGCCATTTTTTACCAACCAGCTGCAGGCACATACTGACTTGCCAGCAGCCAAGGTCACTTGGACGCACGCGTCGGTTATATCTTGAATGACGCTTGTTGCCTACCTGCCCCTGTAGCGTCATTCGCATGTTTGTTGGAGAAGGGAAAGGTTTGAGTCTCCGAATTCCGTATATCGATCTTTCTTTTGCGCCCTCCTCTTAGTCCTGTAAACTTGGAGCATTAATTTTGGTTCACGGTTTATATATCCTGCAAAAAAATTATTATTTTGACGAAATGCTTTAAAAAAACATTGAATAATACATTTAATTTATAAATCGGTTAATGGGTGGTACTAATAAAAAGCAGCTGCTCCGAAACTCATGAATTTGAAGCATCTGCTCGGCTTCGTATTTACAAGACGCCGGAGGGGCGTATCCTAGTTCGTGAGAAATGGAGGTCTTAATAAAAATAAAATAACTAAATTNTATTTACAAGACGCCGGAGGGGCGTATCCTAGTTCGTGAGAAATGGAGGTCTTAATAAAAATAAAATAACTAAATTAGATGTTTAATTTATTCACACAACCATTATTTACAAAATTGAACAACGTATCTCCACTTTTACTCTTGTTATTCTCAGCGTGCGCAATATTCAATGTGAAGGTGAAGACACAGTAGAGTATCTGGTGAGTAGTGCCACTTTCTGATATCTTTGTAGTGACAATCGTACTCCAAGAAAAAAAATTTCGAACTACAATAATTTTTATGCTCACTTTTATTTTCAAATACGATTTTTGTTCCGCCCCCATCCTTCCCTTCTACGCAAATGTGGGCGTTACATTTTGGCCTTACGACCAGTATGTTTATCTTTGTAATTACCATTTATGTACCGTGAAAACTTTATCGTATAATACTTAGGACCTAGTATAACTATTTAATAAATTGTCATCACATGCAATGTGCAGATGGTTCCATTGGAGAATATGGCCTCGTTCTAAAATGTTTCTGTAACCATTTGATTTCAAAATGGCTTGGTAGGGCATATATGCAGTATCTGTGTGTAATGTTAAAACATTAAAATTGTAATCTCTCCCATCAGGCGCTGTGCCTAGATTGCTGATGCTCTAATTTATATTGCTAATCTTCAGGAATTGTTCAGGTGGTTCTTATAAAATAAAATTCGTGGTGGTGATTATGACAATGCAGATTTTAGAAAAAGTGTATGTTAACTATAAACTTTTAAAAAATTTTAAATATCAATGTATTTTTAAGTACTTTAATTTTTTTTAATTTAATGGTAAGTAATGTTAATGACTTTTGGTATATTTAAATTATTAGTTTTTTTAAAGCATAATGAGTAGAAAAAGTTATTTTATTTTCGTAATAAACAATAATTTGGCGTTACCTACCCCACTGTCCTCTGCCTCCTATTAAAATTTTTTTTTAATGATTTCGTTTTTGTTCATTGGCCTCCATGTTTGTTCGCCGTTCTCCACTTATGGTCGCCGTCCTCCACTTTTGTTTGCCGTCCTCCACTTTTGGTCGCCGTCCTCCACTTTTGGTCGCCGTCCTCCACTTTTGGTCGCCGTCCTCCACTTTTGGTCNTGCTCTCTAAACACTAATTCCCCGTCCGTCATTTGCTTCCTTATCCTATACCTTTTCTCCAGTTCTTGTATCCCTACCTCTTATTATCTCTCCATCTGCCTGTTCTATATTCTACGTTGCCTCATCCTCTCATCACCCCTCACCACTTAATAACTACCTTTCCTTCCTTTTGTTTTTCATCAAAGTTCTGGTGGTGGGTGTTCGTGTGTACTGGAGAGGTACCAGGTCGAGGGAGGGGCCTCAGGGTGTTGAATCGCAANAGTTCTGGTGGTGGGTGTTCGTGTGTACTGGAGAGGTACCAGGTCGAGGGAGGGGCCTCAGGGTGTTGAATCGCAAATAAGAGTTTTATTTCCCTTAATGTATGCAATCGTACTATCTGTGCCCTTTTATGCTACCCATTGGATTACATTTTTTTTATATCTCTGTAGTAATGGTGGAGGGAAGCTATTTTATTTCCTGCAGTTTCATTCTACATTTACGCATGTNTTTTTTTATATCTCTGTAGTAATGGTGGAGGGAAGCTATTTTATTTCCTGCAGTTTCATTCTACATTTACGCATGTCTGCAGGAAATTATTTTGACTACCGACTGTTTACCCTTGACGGAATTAGGTATAGGATATTATGTTTGCAGTTATCTATCTACGTTCGTAATAAGTTTTATGCNTGTTTACCCTTGACGGAATTAGGTATAGGATATTATGTTTGCAGTTATCTATCTACGTTCGTAATAAGTTTTATGTTAGCGAATTTTTAGAATGCTGAGTTATCAACAGTATTTGTTCACAAATTGTAAACTGCGACAGAAGTAATCCAAATNTAGCGAATTTTTAGAATGCTGAGTTATCAATAGTATTTGTTCACAAATTGTAAACTGCGACAGAAGTAATCCAAATTTTTATGGAGCCTATAAGAGATTGTGTGCACAAAAGAGGTAGATAGTACGATTTGTTCAGGCGTCAAAAATAAATTTCGAAATTGCTGCAGACTGACCATAAACTGTAATAACGCTAAGTACAGTCGTTCGTTTCCGTTCTAGCACAAGTATAAATGGGTATTTACGATAAGAAACCTTACCACACGAAATCAGTATTGGTAGCTTTCCTTCACAAGTAATGAACATCCACTGTGCGGTAAGTTTTTTCTCGACCGATAGCAAAGTATGGGGATTACAGGGAGTAGTACATTTTCTAGGTATCCTCGAATCCGACCTGGGCTATCGAAAAACTGTAAACCTTTTGTTTAAACCCTGTTGAGGGAATTACAGACCTTGAAGGTAGGAGGAGGGCCAATTGAGCACTTCACTCGACTGTACTACGTGCAGAACCCACTAAAATGTAGTACATAAACTACCAAAAATGTCAGGAAAATGCTGTTTTTCTTGCATATGAAAGAAGGATGTATATATTATGTAACATTGCAAGATATTTTGCTAGAATATTTTTAAAGTGTGTTTAACAATGAGTGAATTAGAGAACAGTAATGAATATTTAAGCGCATTTCTATCCTGAATGCTGCAGAAAGTAAAACTTTCATCAAGCAAGATAATCTAAATAGAGGAAATGCCTGGGTCTCGAGAGTCGATCAAGGCGAAGAGAGGTATGAAACATCGCCGAATTTCTAGGGGACGGGGGGACGGGGAGATCCCCGGGAAAACCCGCTGACCAGCGGCATCGTCCGGCACGATTCTCACATGCTAAAATCCGGGAGTGACCCCGCCGGGAAACGAACCCGGTTCGCCTTGGTGGGAGGCGAGCAGTCTGACAACTACACCACCGCGGTCCCTGATAATCACAATAGTTACTCTCATATGTAATAAAAATTAGTAGTAGTGTTTACAAATATTTTTTATAATTGAATTTATGCACGCGCATTTGAGACACTAAAGTTATAGGCTAATTTTTAACTGAAATGTTTATAAATTTCTGTAAAAAAAATGCCACTAATTCTGTAATACATATAACCAGAGTTATTATTATAGTAGTCTTGCTTTATATATTTATTTATAAATAAGTGTATATTTACAAAATACTTTCTGAAACATCTACAATGGAAATACGTGTAAATTATGATTAAAATTACTTTAATTGATTGGTTTAATGTATAAGTTAATTCTAGCAAAACATTTTACAACTTTACCAATTATATGCGTACTTCGTTCATATGCAACACAAATCGTACTTATCTTCTGATCATTTTGGCAGTGTTTCTGGGTTCGAATCCTTGGTAAGCCGTGGATGTATCTGCCAGTTCAGAGGTTGTCAGCCCAGCGTGTAAGGCCGCCTACCGGCAAGAGAGAGAGACCAAAGTGTTTGAAGTCACGTTAGAATCGTATTTTTGTTTTGTTCGTAAAGTTGTCAGGTGTGTTTCAAAGTAAACCACAACAATAATTTTTTGTGCCGATCGTTGCCGGAATATAAATTTCGCATGCATGTATGTAAATTTTTACGTAGACTACATATATATGTATTAATGCATATTTGTGACTTCGTTTCCGCTTTTGCGTTCTAGGAAATGTTTCCTAATACTGAACAGCTCTGTAATCGGTTTCTAGGGTAGCAGCAATAGAACGTTCTGATAGGTATTACAATACTCATTGCTATGAGAACAATCCAAATATTATTGAAGTTTTTTTGTTGAAGATACGGTTTTTTAATAGGTACACAGTGCTCTGCTGTAGCAACCGTATGCACAGCAGTAGATACGATCACCGACAGGTATTCCTGTCGGTAGTAATGCGTGACACCATCGACGAAAAAAAAACAATACTCTAATTAGCGTAGGGGCCGCGGTGGTGTGGTGGTCAGACTACTCGCCTCCCACCTAGGCGAACCTGGTTCGATTCCCGGCGGGGTCGCTCCCGGATTTTTGCATGTTTGAATTGTGCCTGACGAATGCCTCTGGTCGTCGGGTTTTCTCGGGGATCTCCCGTTTTTCCCGCCCTTTCATTCCGGCGCTGCTCCATACTCACCTCGCTTCACTCTCATCAGCTCTCAAAACTTCGATGTTAAGAGCGGCCCAAATCTCTTCACTCGTACTTCGCTCACATTTGCGTAATTTTGTTTGCTCAAACAATGCAAAGCACCAATTATAACTCTTTACCTTACCATAAATGTTATATTTTAGTTGTGTTATTTTCACATTAATTTTATAAAAGTGTTTCATCTCTGCAGGTAGCGTATGAATGTAATTCGATGGTCAGCGATCACTTAATAATTTGTAACTTTGTAATTAACTAACGCGTTTAATCACAATTTCAATTCCGTTTTATTTTCTATAGTAGCATTTATCACTATCAATACAATCGGATCTGCTATCACAAAATTTTCACTCGTATTCTTTTTCCAACATGCTAGTAAATGTTCAAAGTTTTTTTATTTGTTCATGCAACGTAATTTTGTCTAAGGGTGTCGAATCATTATTTTCTGCAACTGCAAACTTAAATCTGAATATTTAAACATTCGCTCCCTTCGATTAAAAATGCTTCGTTTTAGCGTCATAATTTCGGATTCTTAGTAATTACTACTGACAGTGTACGATTATAGTAAATTTACGTTTTACGAGTTAATATTTTTGTGCGTAATTGTATTTGTTTTATAGGCTTGTCGTAAAAACTAGAAGAACAAAATATATATATACACACACACATACACAATAAGTTCCTGCCTATTTGCAAGCAGGTAATAACAAACAGTGGATACGAACGTATTAAACAACTAGTAAATTGTAAATTTTCTATAATCAAACATTTGCAGTATCACGTCTGAAACTGAAATTATGACACGAAAACGACGACTTTGTGCAAGAGGGGTGCAGCCGAGCCTCCTTGAGCAATGTGAAGAGCAAGTTAGCGGAAGCGAACTGTGGAGTGGCAGGGAGAAGTAGAGGATGTCTACGATGAATAAGGGAGGTAGGTGTCACGTGGATCGAAAACCGCTGGCTGGCTGGAGGGGCGGGCGCGGCTGGACGGCAGCGCGCAGGCGCCGTGGGCCTCGCCAGACTCTGGGCGTCTCCCCCAGTGTACCAGTTGGAGGGGCGCCGGGCTCGCTGGCGGCTGTCCTCTGTCGGCATGCGGTAAGGTCCGGCCGCCCGTCGCGCGCCCCCTGCGACTGTACGCCGGAGCGCGCACTGGCAGCGTAAGTTCCACGCCGCTCCGTGGTGTGCCGCCTGCCCGGGACGTGTTGTCGTGTGTCGGAGACCTCACTCCAACAAATTATTCGCAGATTTATCACAGCAGTGCATACTTATATAGGCTGTTCACGGTACTCCAGTACTTTTTGAAAACCCTGCTTAGTAACTACTATTCTTTTCATCCCGTATACTTCCGCCATGTGTAAATTTTACATTGTTAAGTGCTATACACTAATTCTTACTTGTATTTTAAACGTACACGAAGGAAAATAAATACATTTAAGTATATACAGATGTTCACTTAATAATTTTAATTCAACGTTAAGGCAGGGAACTAATTACNAAAATAAATACATTTAAGTATATACAGATGTTCACTTAATAATTTTAATTCAACGTTAAGGCAGGGAACTAATTACCCTCCGCCTTTACCAACTTTACTGGGCGTATTCCGGTCAATGTACCCGTTAAAATTCAAAATGCAAGCAGGTAGGAAGCAGTGACATTTTTCTTAGGTTGATTCCAAAAGTGATAAATTAACTGTGAACGGTATATAGTAAGAAAGTGCTAATAGTAAAGTTGTTGCCATACATCCACATTAGCGTTTCTACTTTTGCTCAGGGAAGATTCGAAATGCGTAGTGAAATTCCCAACTTTACATAGTAGCGAAGCTCAACATTATTATATTTGCAGCCTGATACGTGGTATTATTTCCATACCGCGTATAGGTGTTTAAAACTTCCATTACGTTTAAGAAGATTTGCTAGAAATTTTTTTTTGCAGTGTAGATGCGCGAGCCTTGACAGCTACTCCGGCACACGCATCACATGACTCGACGTCATAGCCTGTACGCGCGCGAGGCTCTGAACTGGTGCGCAGTCTTTTCGTAGGCAACTCGCCTCTGCGAGACTTTCTGTGGTGATCCCACCATTTCATGGTGTTATATTAAACATCAAGGTGCGCCGCTTGTTTATACCTACTTTAAATATCATGTACCGAACTTTCTTTCCATATACATTATAGTCATGATCATAAGCGGTTGAATTAGATNACCTACTTTAAATATCATGTACCGAACTTTCTTTCCATATACATTATAGTCATGATCATAAGCGGTTGAATTAGATATACCTGCCTAGTACCGTCCAGCACCACCTTTTTCCCTGTTAGCGGTGTTGGGATGAACTCCACGAGGCATCGAAAGCTGTCGGGAGAAATACTGGTTCAAGATCACTGCACAGCATCTCATAAGGCACGGAAATCGGCCGGAGCAGGATCCACAGCACCCCAGATGTGTTCTATATGATTGAGGTCGGGTGATCTCGGGGGCCAGGTGATCAAATTGAAGTCCGTGGAATATTCATCCAAACATTCGGCACTTCGGGAGGGTGGGTCGGTGCATTGTATTGCTGTAGGTACAGTACTCCTGCAGGGCGCTTTAGGCACAGAAATGGGTGCACATGATCTGACAGCAGGTCCCTGTATCGTTCACTGGCGAGGGACGATGGCACGTGTACCAGACGACTTATTTAATCCCACGTAAACGGTCCCCATGAGAGGATACTGCCATCACCGACCTAAACGTTACCCTGCTGACTCGTACGTCACCAGGTTCAACGATTAACATGGGCGTGGGAACACTGCCATTCTACCCTCCACGCATTGAAAAAGGTCGCCTAGACGGATGAGTCGACTCACTCGTACTCTGCCATTGGCCTGTACCAACGTGCATTGGCTATTCACGGTTAAGTGAGCACTTTTTGAAGCCCTCTCATTTGGAATGATAGTCAATAAATATATTTTATCTTTGCCTTAGACGTTAACTTCCGAACCCGGTGAAATATATACACTGTGTTTATTACTTACATGGCAAAATTTATTTAAGAAAGTGGTGGAAGGATAAAAAAATATATGTTAGTAAAAAAGTTACTAGGGCCTCAAAAGTGCTCGCTTTACCGGGAATAGCCTCTACCGCGACGTCCAGGCGACCTTTTTCCGTGCGTTGACGGTTCAATGGCGGTGTTCCCGCGCCCTGTTGACCGTTAAGTCTCGTTGAGTCTCGTAACGTGCGGTGAGCAGAGGCACACTAGTGGGGCGGTAGCTTCTGTACTCCATAGTGTACTCCATGTTTGTACGCCATGGTTGTGGATGGCACGTCTTCTCACAGTTCGTTGTGGTCCAGCACTGAATTGGCGAATGGTCTGCTGCACTGTGGCCTGTCTACCCTCTTGTTACTAGCCGACGGCGACCCCTGTCGTCAATACGTTGTACGCCACGGCATTTGTCCCTGGTGGCGGTGGTTTTACTCAAATTCGTGAACTCGCGGTACGCTCTTGATCGGCGGCGCTTGGAAATCCCATTGCCTGCACGGCGTTGGAAATGTAGTGCCACAAACGTCTGGCTCCAACGATCTGGCCGCGATCAAATGCGCCGAGATTTAGTTTCTTCCCCACTCTGTGCTCGACTGTTACTCAGACGATCAGTATAAGGTCTGGCGACGTCCTATTCATGCGCGGCTATGCTCTATTTTATTCGACGGGGCGACCACATCACCATTTCGCCAACACGGAAGGTGTCTCAAATTCATCTCATGAGAGTATATACAGGATGGAACTGAACTCTACTGACAAACTTCGGCAGGCGATTCCTCATCAAAAATAGGTCCAAAATATATGTACACGACATATAGCCTAAGCCTATTCCGAAAGGGTGAAAACCGCCCTTGAAAGTGTAGTTGAAGCAGATGTTTTTTTGCTAGTAACACAGGCAGAATGAACGATAAATGTCCGAGTTTCTGAATACTGCATTATTAAACGACGAAGTACAAATTACAAAAATATGTGCTCCAATATCTACCCCTATCCATGAAATGTGAGGGGTTGGCACACTTGTACAAATAAAAATGTAACTGTATCGCTTTGTTGTTTCCTGTAGATTTGTAATCCACCTTACATGGTGAACAAAAATTCCGTTTTGGTTTTTTTAAAGCTAAATGCCGCCATTTTTGATCAATTAATTCGTAATTTTCAACAATGTATCTCAGCATCTAGCACATAGCAACACAGTTAATTTTAATTTTTTGTAACGGCCTAGGATGGTGGCACCCTTAAAACTACATTGGGAAAATCTCACATTAGAAGAGTTAATTAAATCCCACAATTATATGTAAGCAAAAAAAAAAAACAGACAGGTAAGTCATGTATAACACATTGTACCAACTTTGCAAACATAAATATTGTTGGGGTGATGTTTCGTTACATTTTTTTTTACGCCGTGAATTTTATAGGTTTTGGCGCGGTGACTCGAGTGATCGTCCGTCAGCTCCGACTTATTCTTCAGTGTTGTTGAAATTCCCTAATTGTCTTCCTGTGACAGTTTAAAAGAATATGATGACCGCAACACAACACTTATTCTATTGCCTTCAAAACTCTTATAAACATCGTGGAAAGATATTTGTACCATTGCTGTTAGTTAGTTCGCCCAGGTTGACTTGCGTATTGAATGTTATGCATTTGTTTACTGCGCATTCGTATTTCAAAGTAGCATTTATTTCGGCCCTTGACTTACATATCATACCTACAGAATCCAGGGGGTTGGAGGGGGTAAAAAAATGGTGGGATACTGTTATTCCCAGGTTATTTTACTTCTAGTTCGCATTTACGAATAAAAGGATTTTGCGAGGCATTTCAAAATGATATTTTTTTTGTCCTCATTGTGAATTTTGAACAGCAGCATTTGTTGCTTGTTCGGAAATCTATGCGCCGGGGAAAATCTGTACACGAGAGGTTTCTGCCTTTGTCAAAAGTTGCAAACAAGAAATTTTCCTATATCAAATTAACTAGCCCCCCTGATGTGTATGAAGGCTTAGTGAAATTTTGTCGAAAATATTATAAACACTGTTTTAATGGCGTAAGTAATTCGTAAAAACACTGCATATTTTTTTTCACTTTGCGTATACTTGCCTCCTCCCGCCTCTGCCTTGGCGTGTTTGGCGTGCGTGAGAACAGGCAATACGACCGACCTTCATGCATGTTTCAAATGCACTCTCGCTGTTATCACATGCAATGCGCGTGTAGACACGTAGTAAATACCTCTTATCGTAAGATTTCGTGCGGTGATCCCACCCCTTTTACAGTTTAAAAGTAGATAAAGCTTGTAAATTCGTTTAACAGGCATAGCTACTCCTAAAGTTGTAGAAAACTTCAAATTAATTATTTTGGATGCTATTTTTTAAAAGGAATATAAAATATATATACACACAGTAGATGGGAAAACGTAAATTTGTCGTATAAATAGTCCGTAACGCTCTACTATCAGGGTTATTGTGTAGAATCGTACAGCGCATGGTATTTCCTTCGCTGGCACGCATGTTTTGAACATAAGTATTATGGCGAAAGTGCTCTCAAAACTCTTGTAAGGATCTACTTTATCGCATCTCACTTTCTTTTCTCGCTTTCCCTCTTTCTTTTCCTAGCTTTCCCTCATTCTTTTCCTCGCTTTCCCTCATTCTTTTCTTCGCTTTCCCTCATTCTTTTCTTCGCTTTACCTCATTCTTTTCCTCGCTTTCCCCTCATTCTTTTCCTCGCTTTCCCCTTATTCATTTCCTCGCTTTCCCCTTATTCATTTCCTCGCTTTCCCCTTATTCTTTTCCTCGCTTTCCCCTCATTCTTTTCCTCGTTTTCCCCTCATTCTTTTCCTCGCTTTCCCTCTTTCTTTTCGTCGCTTTCCCTCTTTCTTTTGCTCGCGTTCTCTCTTCCATTCCTCGCGTTCTCTCTTTCTGTCTCTTTCTCTTTCCNTAGTGCCACAAACGTCTGGCTCCAACGATCTGGCCGCGATCAAATGCGCCGAGATTTAGTTTCTTCCCCACTCTGTGCTCGACTGTTACTCAGACGATCAGTATAAGGTCTGGCGACGTCCTATTCATGCGCGGCTATGCTCTATTTTATTCGACGGGGCGACCACATCACCATTTCGCCAACACGGAAGGTGTCTCAAATTCATCTCATGAGAGTATATACAGGATGGAACTGAACTCTACTGACAAACTTCGGCAGGCGATTCCTCATCAAAAATAGGTCCAAAATATATGTACACGANGATGGAACTGAACTCTACTGACAAACTTCGGCAGGCGATTCCTCATCAAAAATAGGTCCAAAATATATGTACACGGCATATAGCCTAAGCCTATTCCGAAAGGGTGAAAACCGCCCTTGAAAGTGTAGTTGAAGCAGATGTTTTTTTGCTAGTAACACAGGCAGAATGAACGATAAATGTCCGAGTTTCTGAATACTGCATTATTAAATGACGAAGTACAAATTACAAAAATATGTGCTCCAATATCTACCCCTATCCATGAAATGTGAGGGGTTGGCACACTTGCACAAATAAAAATGTAACTGTATCGCTTTGTTGTTTCCTGTAGATTTGTAATCCACCTTACATGGTGAACAAAAATTCCGTTTTGGTTTTTTTAAGCTAAATGCCGCCATTTTTGATAAATTAATCCGTAATTTTCAACAATGTATCTCAGCATCTAGCACATAGCAACACAGTTAATTTTAATTTTTTGTAACGGCCTAGGTTGGTGGCACCCTTAAAACTACATTGGGAAAATCTCACATTAGAAGAGTTAATTAAATCCCACAATTATATGTAAGCAAAAAAAAAACCAGACAGGTAAGTCATGTATAACACATTGTACCAACTTTGCAAACATAAATATTGTTGGGGTGATGTTTCGTTACATTTTTTTTACGCCGTGAATTTTATAGGTTTTGGCGCGGTGACTCGAGAGATCATTCCAAAGATATGCGAGTGATCGTCCGTCAGCTCCGACTTATTCTTCAGTGTTGTTGAAATTCCCTAATTGTCTTCCTGTGACAGTTTAAAAGAATATGATGACCGCAACACAACACTTATTCTATTGCCTTCAAAACTCTTATAAACATTGTGGAAAGATGTTTGTACCATTGCTGTTAGTTAGTTCGCTCAGGTTGACTTGCGTATTGAATGTTATGCATTTGTTTACTGCGCATTCGTATTTCAAAGTAGCATTTATTTCGGCCCTTGACTTACATATCATACCTACAGAATCCAGGGGGTTGGAGGGGGTAAAAAAAATGGTGGGATACTGTTATTCCCAGGTTATTTTACTTCTAGTTCGCATTTACGAATAAAAGGATTTTGCGAGGCATTTCAAAATGATATTTTTTTTGTCCTCATTGTGAATTTTGAACAGCAGCATTTGTTGCTTGTTCGGAAATCTATGCGCCGGGGAAAATCTGTACGTGAGAGGTTTCTGCCTTTGTCAAAAGTTGCAAACAAGAAATTTTCCTATATCAAATTAACTAGCCCCGCTGATGTGTATGAAGGCTTAGTGAAATTTTGTCGAAAATATTATAAACACTGTTTTAATGGCGTAAGTAATTCGTAAAAACACTGCATATTTTTTTTCACTTTGCGTATACTTGCCTCCTCCCGCCTCTGCCTTGGCGTGTTTGGCGTGCGTGAGAACAGGCAATACGACCGACCTTCATGCATGTTTCAAATGCACTCTCGCTGTTATCACATGCAATGCGCGTGTAGACACGTAGTAAATACCTCTTATCGTAAGATTTCGTGCGGTGATCCCACCCCTTTTACAGTTTAAAGTAGATAAAGCTTGTAAATTCGTTTAACAGGCATAGCTGCTCCTAAAGTTGTAGAAAAACTTCAAATTAATTATTTTGGATGCTATTTTTTAAAAGGAATATAAAATATATATACACACAGTAGATGGGAAAACGTAAATTTGTCGTATAAATAGTCCGTAACGCTCTACTATCAGGGTTATTGTGTAGAATCGTACAGCGCATGGTATTTCCTTCGCTGGCACGCATGTTTTGAACATTCTAAGTATTATGGCGAAAGTGCTCTCAAAACTCTTGTAGGGATCTACTTTATCGCATCTCACTTTCTTTTTTCGCTTTCCCTCTTTCTTTTCCTAGCTTTCCCTCATTCTTTTCCTCGCTTTCCCTCATTCTTTTCTTCGCTTTACCTTATTCTTTTCCTCGCTTTCCCCTCATTCTTTTCCTCGCTTTCCCTCTTTCTTTTCCTCGCTTTCCCTCTTTCTTTTCCTCGCTTTCCCTCTTTCTTTTGCTCGCGTTCTCTCTTCCATTCCTCGCGTTCTCTCTTTCTGTCTCTTTCTCTTTCCTTTACTCGCGTTCTCTCTTTTTCTTTCCTTTACTCGCGTTCTTTCTTTTCCTTGTTACTCATTTCTCTCGTTTTTTCTCTTTTTCTCGTATACATACAGACCAAAACGGCACTCTTTAACATTTGTTATGTTTTTTATTTTATTTTCTTCTCATTTTTATTTGTTGTACCATTGCATTTGCCTGTACTACAGATACTTTGTTCCGTAGGACAAATAATATTGACAATAATAGATATAAAAAATTATATGTTTTCAAATAATTATACATTAAAACTCGACAAGGCCCCACTGAGCGATTATACATGACGTTAAAATATGCAAAAGCATTAAAATGAAAATTCCTTCTTCNTTTTGAAATAATTATACACCAAAACTCTGCAAGGCACCCCTGAACAATCATTCATGACATTAATATATGCAAAAGCATTACAATGAAAATTCCTTCTTGATTTACATAAAACTTATAAATTTATCACGAAACTTGAACAATACAACTTGCATGAACTGTAAATGAAAACATTATTAAATGCCAAGATGATTAAAACAATTATTATAAAACTGACTAGATATGAATACTTGAGCAACTGAAAAAGAGGGCAGCTGTTTAAGCCTAGTAAAGCCTCCGTTTCATAAAAATAGAACATATTAAAATTACAATTAAAAGGATTAATATTTCGGTGGAGGCAGTCAAACTACCCGTCAAAGCTCCAACCGAATTAAAATGTTGCAGATCAAACACATTTAAAAACGTGTACGAGACAGCCCAACGCGATAGTCGTGGACACCAAAATTACTTAAAAAAGATAAACTCTTGGGCAACGAACAAGACAATACACGACACGTTAAAACAGGGAGACACAAAACACAAATTTTTAGTTTAAACTGAGACAGAATTTAGACGGGCATCCGAAACCACAATTTTGAAAAAATTTTAGCATTACTGCTCACCCAAGACAAACACAACTATGCCACACAAACACTAAAACATTTAAAAACAGCCCAACTAACACAAAATTGGTCCACGACTCACCGTTAATTACGCCCTAATGCTCGGCGGCTCAGACAAAACACTAAATTAAAATGAGCCCCATCACGGCTTCGACTTGCTACAGGACAAGTGCGGCAGTTAAACCGCGTGGAGAATTCTTGCAGGCGACACGGTCAGGCGACGGCAGGGTGTGAAATGAAGAGCCCAATTTTTTTTCTAACCTACCCTATCGCTAAATATTAAGTGTACGTCCGAGGTAGGAGCGGGAGTTTAAATGCGTCTCGGGGCTAGGTCCCGTACGCCTACAGGAGAGGGAATTTCATGCAAAGAGGCGTGCAATGCGGCAGAGGGGGGTTAAGACAGTAATGGCAGCAATTTGAGTCATGAACTGCATCCCTAAGTGTACCTGTAGCTGAGGCTATAGCTAAGAATGGGGAGGGGAAAAACNGCAATTTGAGTCATGAACTGCATCCCTAAGTGTACCTGTAGCTGAGGCTATAGCTAAGAATGGGGAGGGGAAAAACCGGCATAGGCACCGTAAAAACCCTCCCGACAGGAAAGAATTTCAAAACTTATTCATGCATTACTGAAAATACTACAGGAGGCAGCAGGTGAGGATTCCATGCTCTTTAATATGAGGTTGAAAATCTAGAAGAGAAGGGGCGGGGCTGCCAAGGAAGAGCTCGAGCCCTGCAACGGCTTAAATAAACTATCTGAATCGTATAAAAAATTATGACGCACGAGCGGAGGGGAAATCGGGGGAGAGGGAACAGGGCAGTGGTGGAAAGAGGAGGGGATCCGAGCAGAGCAAAGAGTGTACCACCGCGTCGAGTTGAAAGAAAGCAAAGAAAATGTCTTGCGCGACGGGCGCTAGCGTCGCAACTTAATTGTTTTTAAATTTAAAACTGCCCCTAAATGAAACTTTTTTGTTCACATAGTAACACAGAATTAAGCTTCGTTTGAGCATGGTTTAAAAAAATTAGCTTTTTCAATTCTAGCTGAATTTTGTGTATATGGCAACGTTTCCATTATGCNTTTGAGCATGGTTTAAAAAAATTAGCTTTTTCAATTCTAGCTGAATTTTGTGTATATGGCAACGTTTCCATTATGCTGTATTTCTTGGCGTTTCTGTGTTACTTTCCATTGCATGTCCTATATCTTTGAATTCCCCTTTGCACATGCTTTCAGATGCCGTTGAAATAAATGTGTGTTTCCAGGGGGAAAATTATATGTGGTTTAATTATTTCTGTCCATACGCGTGTTACGAATAGTCACTTTGCGGCAAGTTACTTGTCCCCGTACGTAATTTCATTTAGCGAAAACAGCTTTTCGTGATATGCGACCGTTCCGGAAAATTTTGGGCGTGTCGACGTTAGGCGGGCCATCCTAGATATAAAATGGCACGCGTTACATGGTATTTATTGAAGGTGTTTTAGGTTGGTATTCGTGAGGTGGGTACGGACGGTGTTGCGCAGATGAAATCGCTGCAAAAGTGTTATTATTGTTATAACTAAATTACGTTACACCTAACAAGGAAAGAAATGAGAACACTGCCAGATAACAATATTCACTGATTGGATAGCATTCAAAAGAAGAGGGTGGGACCATCATATTGACAGACAGCAAGATTGTAGACCTACTGAAGCAACAAGAACTACTGAAGAGAGGCGATTAACAGAGGCGAAGATAGTCTGGGTGAGGATTTTGACTTAAGAAAACATTTTAATTTAATGGTACATTCGAGGTTGTGTTCTCTAATTAATGTTCAGAGAGTCATTTAACGTTTAGCAGTCACCTCGGTCTGTTTACGCATTAAGGTATTTAATACGGTCACGAAACCTTTTCACTGATTATGCTGTACTGAGGGACGCTGACAGTCATTTTATTTACTTTGAGTATTTTATGTGCAGTCTACATACGTCGCTCGCGTTCAGTATTATCAACGTCAGATGTACGCATAAGACCTATTCATGTCTCAAAACCCACTAAGGAGCTCCGTGGTTTTGAAACTGACACGATTTAAACAACACTGTTCTAATTTCTCAACAATTGTGCAAGATTCGGTTACAAGAATTCTTGTGTTNGGGGGGGGGGGTTGTGTGCCATAAAATTGCATAAAATAATCTCATTTACATACTTAAAATGGCGTATTAGTTCAGACATCCGGGATTCTAACCGATGGTCTCTCGCAACATGCTTCGGCGTGTAAATATTTACGTTGTAGGAGAATTTTGATAAATGTAGTTGCTGATAAATTCCCTTGAAAAATATTTGTGTGCAGCGAATAGTATTTTGTTCACCCAGCTATAGTGCTCTTGATCCAAACATCTGCATTCGTTTCCTTGGACCAAATAAATAATTTAAAAATAATTTTTTGAGCCAAACTCTTAACTGGTTGTTCCAACATCCACGTATATGCATTTGGTCCACACACACACATTATAAGTACTTTCAACTAATGTTTTTTTTTTTTTGCATAAACAGTATAAATATCAAGGTAGGGTTAGATAAATATTTTGTTCGGAGTGAATATGCATTTGGTTTGCTGGAACAGTCTAATGTGTTTACTATCACAGAATTTGTGGCGGCAACAAAACCAGCTTGGTCAATGTACTGGCATTTATCTGTTTGACTTTTGGGTTATCGGGTCATTTGATTGCCTTCATTCGAAAATATAGCTCGTGGCAGTTAGTACATTTATGCACGTACAGTGGCTCACATTAATATTCGGCAACCTATGATTATCGCAGTTTCATGGCCTTATGTTACATTATTAATGAAGATAAACATAAATCATATTGCACAATCATTCTTGTGTGCTTTAAATTAAATGTAGCGGTAGCCAATAATGAAAATGAGCAATGCAACTTAACAAACAGTATGATTTTGTCATCCCATGCTGCATAAGTACGCCACTTTAATATTCGGCCAGCATCGTTCAAACACAAACATTACCCTCTTTGCAAACTAAAGAAACATTATTTTAGTACCTGGTAGCATGGCCATTCTGTTTAATTACTTCTCGCAGGTGTTGTGGCATATTAGCAATTATTTTCAAGGTACATTCGGAACCAATCTTACTCCATTCTTCCTTGAATTTTTTCTCTAATTCATTTGTGGACCTAATTGTTGTAGTATGCAGTCTTCTTTTGAGTTCATCCCACAGATTTTCTATGGGATTCAGGTCGGGTGATTGAGGAGGTTTGTTAATAATTTGGGACAGTTATACAAAAGTCAGCTCTTGACAATGTACTACTTGTGTTTTGGGTCATTATCTTGGTAAAACTTAAATGTGTTCCTAATGCCCAGATTATCAGCCCTCTTGTGCAGGTTTGCTTTCAGGATGTTGAGATAGCCTTCCTTTTTCATTGTTCCATCAACATACAGCCTCTCCAAAACCTGCTGTAGATATACAGCCCCAGATCATAATACTGCCTCCACTGTGTTTCACAGTAGGTTGTATGTTCCCAGGTTTTAGCTCCTCATTTGGCTTGCGCCGTACTGTTACCCTGCCATCTGAACCAAATACATTCAATTTCTTCTCATCAGCAAAAATAATATAATTCCACCAGATTTCATCTTTGTCAGAGTGGTCTTTTGCGAACGTAAGTCTTTTCTTCTATTTGCCTCATTAATGAAAGGCCTCTTTCTAGATACCCTGCCATTATATCCTGCTCTTCTGATAACTCGTCGTGTGGTTTCTGGATGGACGTTCTTTCTACATTCATTGAGTACATCCGTCGTAAGTTTGCAAGCACTAATTTTCGGATCTTTCTTTATTTACCTGATTACTATAACTCTCGCTTAGTTTCTTGGGCTGTCCTTTTTGAGGTACCGAATCTATACTGTCTTACTTCTGAAACCTTCTTTTGATGTCTCCGACAGTGGACCTCGGCAAATTTAAGTGCTCCGCAATTTCTCGTTGAGATTTATTCTTTGCATTATGAAAAATGACCAGCTGTCGCTGTTAAAACGTTGTATTCTTGCCCTACGTCCCATTTGCCTGACTGACGCAGCCAACAGAGCTGCCCAATACAACTTCTTAGTGCAGAGAGCGTGCAGGGAATGACACGAGGTATGAACGCAATGTGCATCATGCCTGTGCCAAGCGTCCATCACAACTGGCCGAATATTAAAGTGACGGACTTATGAAGCACGCGAGGACAAAATATTGTGCTTCACTAACTTGCACTTTTCATTTCCGTTATTGGCTACGATTGCATTTCATTTTAATCCCATGAGAATGATTGTGCTACATGTTTTATATTTATCTTCATTTCTAATGTAACATAAGGCCATGAAACTGCGATAATCATAGGTGGCCGAATATTAATGTGAGCCACTGTATATGCTTAATAAAGGCATGAACAATCTAACGAAACAAGTTCAACAGGAAACAAAATAAAGCTGTAAACTTAAAAAGATGTATAGATGTACATACATCACGGTATTAGGAAATTATGCGTTTAAAAACATTTTTATTCAGCTAGCTGAGGTTTTTGAGGCGTAGTGTTCTGGCTCTAAAGTTCCGGGTTCAAAACTTGGCTGTACTATCAATTTAAAAAAAAATGATAATCAAAACTGTTTAATGTACGTAGAACCATACAAATTTTAAGCTGCACCAACCAAATCTTAAATGTTCCTGGCAACCAAATACGAACAACACCGTAATTTGTTTTCAGTAACCTAGTATTTAATTGTCCCTATACAAACAATTAATTTGGTTGCTCAAAATAAACTTTGTTCTATTCACAAAACATTTCTCTCAGTGGGTTTGAATACAAACACGCCCCTGGAAATAGCAAGGTGGCAAAGAAAGGTGGCATATTTAACCATTGATTAATGCTTTCGATCATCAAAAAATGACGAACGTACATTTTTTTACACACAAAAACCTACATACAGTCATAAACATGAATGTTCATGCAACTCCCCTTTCGAAATTGCAATTGTTATACGTAAAATTGAACCTCTAAATACAGGCGTTGACATAGCAAGTACGCTTCATTGCGACGTGAGAGATTTAAATTACCTATAACAAGCCTTTTGTTGTATGCGGATATTATTTAAAACTAAAGAATGTCCTTAATCAACATGGATTATGGTCGGCCTTAATTATTCACACGCCAATGAACCAGCAACGAAATATGACGTGAAACGACGTGACAGTTGTTTACCAAGCGTGCAGTAGCGTGGTTGGTGTATGTGATGTGGTGGTCGTGCACTACAGACAGCCAGCACGGCCCTAGAACGTAAACAAATTACCAGCAGCAGAAGAGTTACAAATTGTTAAAATCATATTCGGAAATCGCAGACATAGTTGGAAGGAGTCGTCCAACTATACAGAGTATTGTTAAGCGACGTAGAGATAACGACTTCATAAGCAAGGAAATAACTGGTTATCCTCGTAAACTTCCAGAGAGAAGAGGATAATGTTTAGTCTCATGACGAAAAACCCCAATGTAACCTCTTCAGAAATATTAGCTCGCTTACACACACACACACACACACACACACACACACATACATACATACATACATACACACACACACACACACACACACACACACACTTCGAGAACAAGGTTTCCTGAAGAACTATCCTTAACGCTTTCCAACCGAGCATGATATAGAGCCAGGGTACCTATGAAAGAAGCCACATATCTAAGTTTTAAATATTCCATAATGTCGGTAGAATGCTAGACTAGAGAAAGCCCAAAACTGAGCTAACAGCCCGAGAACCTTCAAGTTGCTGTAAATCATGGTGGTGGTGGAGTTACGATCTGGGGATGCATGCCAGTCATAGGAGTGGGGAACAAGAATTAATTTAGGGAACCATGTACAGTTTTATGTTTCGACATACTGAAGAGACATTTGCACAATTGTATTAATGCGTTGGGTTTTGAAAGTGATTATTACTTCCAGCAGGATAATGACCCTAAATACACAGTAGAGGTTGTCCGTTTTCGGTTACTATATCACACCCCACACACTGAAAACCCCATCCCAGTTGCCTGACGTTAACGCATTAGAACATCTTTGGAGTTAACTTGAAACAAGAATAAGAAAAAATGAAATAACCAGCAAGACTAGACTAAAAAAGGTACTTGCAAAAAAACATGGCAGCGTATTAAAGCTGAAATAACCAAGTCTCTTGCCATTCAAAGCCAAAGAGATTGAGGGCGTTCAAGCATAATAAGAATTTATTACAAACTGTGTTCTTTTGTTTCTGGTAAGTGTATATGGTTTTGTTGCTATATGATCACTTTTATCCAGCCTCACATGCACTTGTTGAACCTATATTTTTATTTATACATGCAATTTATTCTCTTATTTGTTGACTTGTATTTAAACGTAGATGAATATAAATTAATCTGTCACAAACCCAAAATGTCGTATTATTTTCCTAACAATAGAAATTTGTAATATTTCTCTCCCAGCCAAAATGTACGAACCCTTTAAGTCCATGACTTTGCATGCAATAATAAAATAGGCAACATTGGCCACTCAGAATGTAATTTCCGCAAAAACTGCTTGTGAAGTTTCTCGCTTTTAGAGGCGCATTTGACTGTCGCGTGAACGCAAGTATGGTACAGAGATCCTGTAGTCGCCTAGGGCGGCGGCGACATCTTCCGGCCGTCTGGGATTGATTTGGAAGCGTTCCGGGTTGAGTGCCCCGCCCTTCTGCAGTAGAAAACATTACGCAGAGGGTTCGCAGTGTAACTAAGCAGTTTTGAAAGAAAGAAAAACCTTTAAAAACCACATACGCCACGCCAGCAACTGCATACATTTAGCGTGATTGGGATACCTATTAGGGGCATTATGGCAGCGAATTAAAGAAAAAAAATACTTCAGCGTTTTAATGTCTTGTTAAAAGTGTGATGTTTAAATTGGTTATTACTTTAACTGGTCTATATTTGCGTATTGCAGCAAACAAGAAATGCCGTAATAATAACATAGGTAATATGTATTTCTAACAGTTTCACAACGTCGCTTGCTTGATGCACATTATATCCATGGAAGGGTTGATTTTTAAGCCTGTGCTGTAATCGCTGTAGTGTTCCCGTGATAAAATAACAGTAGCGTTACAGCATGCACCTGAAAAAGTGTCGCCTACAACGTAGAGGGGAAATGGTGAGTTAGAGTGCGCATGCGAGCTGCGCAGTAGCCACTTTGTTTCCAAAATTGGACTGCTTTCTATAATCTACTCGCGGTCTCTTTACACGTTTTGAACCAAACCTTTTAAAAATAACTTTATGTATGGCGTGTCTGTTTCCTTAATATGTCGTGTATCACAAGCTTTGTTTACGCTTGTTAACATGAAAGTACCCTATGTTTGGTTAAATGGAAATTTTACCTACATTTTATCTGTAAATTATAATTTTTCATTTATAATTAAAATCAATAAAACCGGAGAGAAAACATGTGTTGGTAATGCCTAATAAGAAATATTTATTATGTAAAATATTATTACACCGAGTGCGCACGAATGCGGTGCGTTGTCGCTTTGGTGTAATTTTCTACACTTGGTTAAACTTTGCTTGCATGAGGCGGAGGAATAACCTGAAAGTAGAACTTCAGCGTACCTTCAGAAAAGTTGGCTCTAACCGTGAAATGACTAACAATAACACTATAAAAAAAAGTGGATAGGATTTGTGGTTATTTAACGGATTATGTAACTTCGAGATATTCGCAAACTTCATCTTGCTTAGTTTTGATGCAGCTGTGTAAAATTCAAGTTAGAGTATTTTACTCGCGTAAAAGGGCTGGTCTGTAAAAAATTCATATGTAAACACGCGTTCATCCCTGTTGACTATGTCACTTTGACAGTTGTATCTACAGGCGTTGGGTCTAGCCAGTGTTGGGAACATGCGCAGATGACGAAAATGTCATCTTTAGTGTATGGTCCACAACCGCAGTAAGGAAACACTTATGCGACCAATCAGAAAAACCTGCATTAAAAAATACAGATTTTACTTGGATTGTGGATATTTTCGAGCTGTTTGGTGCGCACTAAATTTTTTTTTGTATTTTTACAAGAAAAATTATTGGAAATCCAGTTGTCAAGAAAATCCTTTGTAAAACTACAAACCGTTTTCTTGTAAAATCTGCGAAACAGATATTTGTAATATTACAAATTATAGCCTTGTATTACAGCTTACATTATTGAGAAGTGTACAGAAAATTCTTAATTTTTCTTCTAGAAAACAAATCTGATGAATTAATAACAGAGAATAACTAAAAAACAATACTTCAAAATATAATTTACGAAATAAAAAATATACTCTTTGCCAGCACGGGAACTAGGACCCACAACCCTTATATTACTAACCCACGCCCTTAACCACATGCCCAACTTAACTTAAATACTTTATACGTATTTTATAGTAAATATATATGCAAGTACCAACAAAATATTACGGAAGTTATTCGATTAAGAAAAATTCATTTATTTCATTTTAAGAGTTCTGTTGTTGAGTTGAGAGATTTAGACGGCTCTTAACAACGAGGTCTTGAGAGTCGATTTAAGAGTTCTATGCAGCTAAAAACATTAACTGTTATTGAGTAATACGATCACGTTTTACTTAAATTGTAGTTTTATTTTGATTATTTGAATTTTTAAGTGTGTTACGTTATTCAAACTCGCAATGAATTTATTTTTGCACGCAACTACACTTTACATCACCCGCAGTTTTTGCACAAAGAGCCATTTACGGTTTTACGTTGTTGAGTTTTCACAATTTTGCTTAAGCTTGTGGATACAGGCCAGTATAATACAAACATTTCTTGAGGTCTATTACAAACATGGCCCTTGTAGTTTTACAAACGAGTAGTTTTACGAGAAAAATCTTTCTACTGTTAGAAGCATTTGTAAAATTACAAAACATTTCTCGGTAAAAATTACAATTTTTTTTACAGTGTGGCTAATCTAGTTTAATACATACTTTATTTTTATTTTCTTCAAAAATTTTATTTAGAAATTATTTTTACGAGCTTTGTCAGTGATAGTGGTAAACATACGACAGGTACAGTATGTACCTGTCTTGTGCGTACGGAACTGTTGAGGAAATGAAATACACAATTGTGGGCGCATAAATACACTCAGTTTATGCTGTCGTTTGAATACGTATTCCGTGCCATACGTACAACTGATATATTGTAAAAATATAAATAATTTCGTAATTTTACTCACAACTTACATTGATAACCCCGAAATTGTACACACTTACTGTTCGTACGCTCCATACTCACTTGTCCAATGCCGCAGTCGTTGTCATCGTCGACGTCTTGTGTGCATGTAAGGCTAGGAATTACATTCTGCTCGCTTAGTGTGTATTATTACACGCAGTTGCCGTCAGTATTGGGAAGAGGAAAGAATAGAGTAAGTGCAAAACACACTTTACTGTTTAACGAGTGGTTAATAAACAAAGTATCAGGGATCAACAGCCAATGTACCTTGAAGACCGAAGGAAAGAAAACTCACTCAGCGGGAGGGATGTTTCATTGTTCAACAGGCGAGGTCTAATTCTAATTGAGTCTGCCTAAACAGAATGTAATTGTGAAACAGGCAACAAGTAAACGAGTATGTAATGCGATTATCCGTCGGATACTGTTTAGGGCAGGATACAGTAGACGAAGGCCTAGAAAAAGGCCCTATGGTAGTAGACTGAACCGGGTTCGCAGACTAAAATTTGCCAAGGGCCGTGTAAATGAACCCCAAGACTAGCTGGAACAAGGTAATGTGGACCGATGAAACAAATATAAACATATTCGGATACGATGGCATCCAGAATGTGTGGAGGAAAATAAAATGCACACTCCACTGTAAAGCGTGGTGGCGGTTCCATAATGCTTTGGGGCTGCATGTGGTCCTAGGGGTTTGGAAACATTCAATTTATAGATTGCATCATGGACGCCAAGGTCTAAAACAATATTGTAAAATCAAATGTGAAACAAAGTGCGCAAAAACTGGTATTACCAGCAGTGTACTACTTTCAGCAGGACAACGATAGTAAGCATACAACCGCTATAAAAAGGAAATGGTTAATCTGGAATGTTTCCTAACACTTAAAACCCCCTCCACAGCCGGGAGACATAAAACCCGTAGAGCATTTATGGGTCATTTTGAAGATGAATGTTCGCAAAAGAAATGTGAGGTCAAAAGAACTAAAACAGGTGGACCTACAATAATGGGACAAAATCACCCCAGCTGCATGCCAACGGCTTACGAATTCCATGCAAAGGAGGTGCCAGGAAGTCATTAAATGTAAACGATACGCCACCAGTTACTAATGTGGACATTAAGTGCTTTTTAGTTTGTGTGAGTGAATTTACGAAAGTATTTAGTTTAACATGCATGTGTTGTATAAGTAACATCGAATACGTATTCAAATGACAGCATAGATGGAATGTGTTTACGCGTCCACAATTTTGTATTTTATTTTCTCCGCATAGCGTTTTTCAAGTCTTGTTTGTTCCTTATGGCGTGATGCTGCATTTTAACTTTCAGTTCAGACCATAGTTGCTCAATTTCATTTGTTTTAGCGACTGGGGTGGAGTGTAACACGTGATGACAAAAAAGATGCCAACTACGAACTTTCAGGGCATTGTGTTTGGGGTCGTTGTCCTGATAAAAGTTAATGTGTTATCTGTCCCCAGTTTCTGCATACTATATTTCAAGTTCTTTTTTAAAATGTTTAAATATGCATTATGATTACGGTGCCCCTCAATGAACTCTAAATTACCTACCCCACTAGCAGCAATTGAACCCCATATCATAACTGATCGTCCACCGTACTTCACAGAGCGCTGTTCAATGTTTTTGGATTACACTTCTTACCTAAACACTTTTCAGCTTCTAAGGTCAACTTGGGTGCGGATGATTGTGGATTAGTCGTTAATTTTCTGAGTAACCAGCGTTTATTCATATCGCTAGAGAGTTTTTTGGAGCTTTGTTTCGGCTTGTTTACAATCGTTTTACGTTCTTTGAAACGTTTTATTGCACCTTGTACAGTGGAATGAGGTCTGTTCAATAACATGGCGATTTCTCTTAATGATTTTCCGGCTCTATGATGGTGCATGATAAGCTCACGTTCACTGACTCTTCTGACGACCCATAGTAGATGTGCAGTTCTGAGTGACGCGCGTCTTCACGGGAGCACGACTGAGTAGGAATGCGGCGTTGACCTTGTATGTGTTTCCGCTAGATGTGTTCTGTGCTAGTTTTACTTTGGCGTCGTAGTCTTGTGCAGTCACATGCATTATTTATTTTACTTTCAATGGGCTGCTGTATGCAACTGATGTTTACGTTGTATCGTATTTATAGTTACTTGCACTACAAAAATCCCTATTTCATGTTGGTGAATCAGCATTTTATTCTTTACCACATTGGAGTCTACCTTATCAATTGCTGTAAGAGTTTCGCTTTCAGCTACTTTACGCAAGTTAAAAGCTGGCCATCTTGCTATGAAAGGACAGTGGTTATGGTTATTTGTATGCGTGATTGTAGCAACCACCACATACTCAAGGTAATTTTTATCCATGTCTGTAGCAAGCGTCACTACGTGTAGGTCATATGTTACTATTATCGACATGGTTGTAATCGTTATTTGTTGTATGAAAGTGTTTTACCATTTGCACAGTCTTGTTGTGTTACGTAGCCTGCCGACGAATTTCGGAAGTGATCACGCTTTTGGAATTTTAAATAAGGCAGATAAGAATATTTATGTTAGTATAATCTCGCGCGTGTACTACAGTGCGGCGGACAATACTCTTTAAGGTTTAGGGGCCGCGGTGGCTGAGCGGTTAGCCTGCTCGCCTCCCACCAAGGTGAACCTGGTCCCCGGCCGGGTCACTCCGGATTTTCGCAACTGAGAATCGTGCCGAACGATGCCTCTGGTCGACTTGTTTTCTCGGATTGGTGGGGGGGGGGGATCTTCCGTTTCCCGCGCTGTGCTCCATACCTCACTTTACCCCTCGTCTCTCAAGACCACGACTCTTAAGGTTTACTCGAGTGCTCCCATTTATTCCCTGTTTTCATTCTGTCCCTCTGTTGTATTGACCAGTAGCGATATGACAGTAGTAAAGCTCTTCTATTTTAAAGCAGGCATTTTCATCCACACTGTTCTTCACATTCATCTCG
>NQII01002957.1:390571-405695 GCA_002778355.1 Clitarchus hookeri
GGCTTCCAAAGTTAGACGATTTTTGTAGTGGCGGAAAAACGTTTGTGAATTTGCCAAAAAAGCTGATCGGATTTTAACGTTTCTTAAACAGTTATTTGAGAGCATTCTCTTAATATGTTATCACTTTTGTTTAATAACATGACAACAGTGAACGTCACCAGCACATGGCTGAAGAATAAACTACTACGCGACGCGACATAGTATCGATACTATTTACAGAATACTCATTGTCCGTTCCCACGCAGGTGTGATGAATGCCGTGACTAACACTTGCAAGTAACTCGCACATTCGCACAGCACAACCGAGTGAAGTCGCAGCTCACATTTGCATTAGAATAGTTAAGTTGTTCCTGAAGTTAATGGTCAACGCGGGAAATTATCCATGCACATGGTGGTAACACTGCGGACAGGAGTCAGTCAGCTGATTCGATTGCATTAGCCGTGTTTACGTTTGCAGACGTAACTACAGTACCGTTCATATTCCTGTACTTTGTGACTAAGATTAGTTTAGGATGAAGATGCGTAGAATTGATGAGTTTTTCAAACCGAAAACAATGAAAACATTTGTTGATGATAGTGCGAGTGCCAATCCCTCTTCTGCAGGTATCAGTGAGCGTCTACAGAACACAAACCAAGTAAGCATACCCTCACTAGAACTTTTGCAGCACTCCCAAAGTCAGTCACTTGTTTAGTGACTTAGGATTTTATGTTGGGATGACAGTGTAAGCGATTACTTCAAAGTAATGTTACTTAAGAAGCCATGGACACCACCTGCAAATTACCAATTATCCTATAATGAAATGATGAAAATGGGAAAGTCTACTAAATTATATGCCCAGAGATCTCACTTAGAAAAATTTCACTGGCTTTTTCTTTCAGATAAAGACAAAGGGCTATACTGTAAATATTGTGTACTTTAGGATGTGGTTATATAAAAACACTTCTGTGAGAAAAGTTGTAAAAAGAACCATTGAGAAAGTTTGACAGCCTTTCAGGAGAAAAAATGCGATTTGGTTGTACGTGAGAAAAACCAATACCATATCAATGCTGTTGATGCTGGGAAAAAGTTTCTCTTGGCATATCACAATCCTGCCTTGTAAATAGCAAATCAAATTCATTCGCAGCGAATGGCACATATAGAGGAAAATAAGCAGCGCTTGATACCTATTGTAAAAACAATTATTTTGTGTGGTACGCAAAACATTCCTTTAAGATAAGAACATTGACAATCTTCTAAATGATGACGAAAAACACGGTATAGTAAACAATGACGGAAATTTTGGAGAGTTGCTTCGGTTTAGGATGGATGCTGGTGACAATCTGCGCACACACTTAGAGAGTGCTCTGTCCAATTCTACATATATTAGCAAGCGCACTCGAATTAAATTATTAATTATTGTAAGGAAGAGATTCAAAGTACTACTATCTTAAGAAGAGTTAAAGAAGCACAGTTTTTCTCTGTAATTATTCGACGAGACAACACATATTTCTAGTATTTGTCAGTTGAGTATATCTTTGCGATACCGTCGTCAACGTGTCCTGAGGGAAGATTTCATTACATGTGTTAATGCCTACGATATGATTCGAGAGGAAGATATTAAATCAGATGGAGGAGAACGTCGCTTGACTGGAGTTGCTTTAGGCCATATCGTCGATGATATCGCCAAGAACTTTGATTTAGGCTTGAAGTTTTGCGTAGGTTTTGGGGTCGACAGTTGCTCAGTAATGGCATCTGAAACAAAAGGTGCCATTCAAGAACTAAAGAAAATAGCCACACACGTTCAGCGACGTTCGTGCAACAACCACGTTTTGAATAATTCGTTGGCAAACTCCTCAAAAGTAGTTTCATGCAGAAACGCCTCTGNCGTTCGTGCAACAACCACGTTTTGAATAATTCGTTGGCAAACTCCTCAAAAGTAGTTTCATGCAGAAACGCCTCTGGAGCTATGAAGAAAATAGAATCTTTCGCAAATGCCTCTCCAAAGAGACATGATGTATTTAAGAAGGAAATGGGTGCTTCTGTTCAAGGCATTTGCGAAACCCGCTGTGTCGAGAGGCACCTTCAGTTCCAAGGGGAATCTATTATTAAGATTCAACACTCTAGCAGAAATTTATATGTGGCAGGACAGAAAGACGTCATCTGATGCGTTTTCTCTTATGTAAGTTATTCGAAGCCCAGAATNGAAATTTATATGTGGCAGGACAGAAAGACGTCATCTGATGCGTTTTCTCTTATGTAAGTTATTCGAAGCCCAGAACCTCCTCTCAATTGTGTCTCATAATGTTATTTTAGGAGTAACCATATCACTTATCGCCTTCTTCAAACATCAAAACTTTATTTAAAAAGGATACTGAAGCAATAGAGGACACTAAAAGCGTACTCGAAAAAAAGCTAGAAAAGTCGGAATCCATCTTTAGTGGCCTCTATTATGAAGTACGGGAAATAGCTGAAAAGTTAGATACTAATTTAAAGATGCCACGACTCCAAAACAGCCATCAAAACCACCCTGCTGAGACGTGCGAGGAATACTTCCGAAGATCTGTTTATATGAATTTATTTAATCTTCAAGCCATCTTGCCCAAAACCAAAATAAAATCAGTAGATAAAGCCGCTATAAAGGAAATTGTAAATATTTCTCAGGATATTATTGGACAGTCTGCTAATTTTACAANTCAGTAGATAAAGCCGCTATAAAGGAAATTGTAAATATTTCTCAGGATATTATTGGACAGTCTGCTAATTTTACACAACTATAAAAATTGGAAGCGGGTCGCGAAGAACAAAGAAAAACTTCCAGATTCAGTTTTGTAAACATTGGAAAACTGCGACATTGGCATGTATCTCACCATCCACAAACTTCTGCGGATTCTGGCTACACTTCCAGTCNACTATAAAAATTGGAAGCGGGTCGCGAAGAACAAAGAAAAACTTCCAGATTCAGTTTTGGAAACATTGGAAAACTGCGACATTGGCATGTATCTCACCATCCACAAACTTCTGCGGATTCTGGCTACACTTCCAGTCAGTGCAGCGACCGCGGAGCGCAGTTTTTCTACCCTGCGTTGGCTGAAGACTTGGCTTCGGGCTAACATCGGCGAAGAAAGACTCGCTGGGCTTGCTCTCATGTCGGTCAATCGAGAAATTCCACTCGACCCAGAAGCCATAATTCTTAGATTCTCTTAGACAAAGAGGCGTCAAAAATTTGTACTGTATATATTTATCCGTACTGAGTTTATATTGTTTGTTTTGTTCCTTATTTCTGTTTACTTTCTTAATTACAGCGAAGTACATTGACCCCTAAAATGGAGAAAAGGGATAAAATGTGTTTTCGTGTTCTCCTCCATAGTTCATTAACCCGATAACATACCGTTGTGCTCTAAGCTTTAAAAGGTTGCTTACATAACTAGTTCTAGGATTTTTTGAAATTTAAACCCTAAGATGGTGAAAATAATAGTAAACGACGACTTGAATTTGTCGTGTATATGTATTTTATATCAAAATTGAATTGTATTTTTTTTTCATAATTAGTTTGAATAAACGACTTTCAGAACACATTGGCGCTGTAATCTTCTTCCATGCTTCTACTCAGAAGACTATATCCGCGCCAGCCCGGGCCTTAACTACCACCGGGGCCCCCAAACGAGGAAGGGTACGTGGCTCTGGGTTTGATAAAGGTATCTCTGTAAAATTGTTCACTGAAACAAATTATATATTAAAAAATATTACAATTTCTGCCAGCTGTATATTCAATGTTTAGGTTCAAAAACTACTTAAATAGCACCATTTTGCATCTTAAAATCAACATTTTCCCGCCCCTTTTTCCATGCCGTGCCGTGTCGTGTCGGTGTCGGGCGGGATCCCACGGGCGCGACGGCGAGAGATGCTGGGTTCGCAATCGTGCCAGACTGTTGTGTGACCTTATTCGGCGGGTGCCGCAGCGCGGATCGATACATTCGCACAGTCGCACCTGTCCCGCCGGGCCCCCGCCACACACACGTGTGGCGCTTTGTTTACATTGCTCGTCGGTTGCCGCGCTCCGACCGACCGACCGACCGACCGGCTGGCTTATCGACTATGCGCCCTCGGCTCTCCTACCTTCCCGGCTGTTCCGTGTCTAGAGGTGTTGGGCCCCACGTCGGACGGGTAGCCAATCAAACCCTTCCAGTCGCATTTTCTGATTCGGGGGATGAGGAATAACAGTATATAACAGAAAGAAAGCATCCAACAGTCACGTTCATTTCATATTATACAGAATTAGTATAAAAGAATACCCCAACTTTGAAGGTCTATAACATCAAAGCCAAGCAACTTACAACCTTGATTAACCAATCAAATGAACCGTGGAACCGTGAAGTTGGTTTACCGTACATTCATAAATGTTCAATGTTACCACCATGAGCGGCCCGAACGACATCTACGCGATAATCAAACTCGTTCCACACTCTTGTCAGCATGTCCGGTGTTACGGTTTGTATTACGTTCATAAATCTCGTTTTGAGGTCGTCAATGTTANTACGTTCATAATTCTCGTTTTGAGGTCGTCAATGTTAGCCGGCAATGGCGGACGAAACACTTGATCATTTATGTAGCCCCATAGAAAAAGATCGCACGGTGTAAGATCCGGGCTTCTTGGGGGCCAGTGATGAAGAGCCTGGTCACCAGCTGCTCCTCGACCAATCCAGCGTTGCTGCAATGTCTCGTTCTGGTATCTGCGAACAGCTAGGTGCCAATGGGGTGGCGCACCATCCTGCTGGAAAATGAAGTCCCCCGCCGCCTCTTCTGAGGAAACAACCACTCTGTAAGCACGTCCCAATAAGGGATTCCAGTAACAGTGGGCTCGTGAAAAAAGGGCAGAAAACAATTTATTTGGATACAGCGCAAAACACATTCACTTTGAGGGAAGCACGCTCATGTTCGGTGGTTTCATGTGGAGGCTCCTGACCCCATATCCGCACATTGTGCCGGTTCACCTTACCATTTGTATAGAACGTCGCTTCATCGCTAAAAACCAGTTTAGACATGAAGACATCGTCTACCTCGTTCTGGGCAAGGAAACATCAGACCGTCCCCTTCACATTGATGTGTCGAATGCGAGCTCGCTACTCCCTCACCACCTCAAACAGAGAGTTACGAACACCATCCAAACCATAACACCGGACATGCTGACGAGCGTAGAACGAGTTTGATTATCGCGTAGATGTCGTTCGAGCTTCTCATGGTGGTCACATTGAACATTGACCAATCAAATGAACTATGGATTAATAAATCAAGGTTGTAGGTTGTTTGGTTTTGATATTATAGACCTTCAAAATTGGGGTATTCTTTTATACTCATCCTGTATTTAGAACGCACTTGTCCCAGATATCATGCTCAACATATATTGTTAGTTGGTCCTGTTGTGTATGCAAATGTCAGATTGGTGCAAGTAAAGTCCCGACCAAAAAAACTGCTTGTTATAGGGTATTCACAGTAAAGTGAGCATTTTTTGAAGCCCCCTCATTTGGAATAATAGTTAATAAATATATTTTATTGTAGCCTTAGATGTTAACTTTTGAGTCTAGTGAAATATATACACTGTGTTTATTACTTACATGGCAATATTTATTTAAGAAAGTGGTGGAAGGATAAAAATGGTTGATGGGAAAAAGTTACTAGGGCCTCAAAAGTGCTCACTTTACTGTGCATAGCCTATACATCATTTGAAACAAGTGCATTAATATATATTTTTTAAGAGTGATTAAATTGCTGTTTAAGACCAAGCTTGTGTGGTCATGCAATGCATGCCTTATTCCCATTCAGGAGGTTGCATGTTCAGTCTTTGATCCTGGCTGGCTCCACTAGGAGTGTTTGAACCTCCCTCCTCTAAATGGGTTTTCCATGTATCCCATTCTACAAGAATGCTGGTGCAGTTCTTTAAAATGATCCTTCACACCCCTACCCCATTAGACTGAAAGTATTTACCCATTAGAAAATTCACAGATCAGAATGCAGTGAGATACCCATTTCGAAAGCCAATAAAATCAGTTTATATTAAGGGAGTGTAAGAAGAAAAACTTGGAATTATTAAATTACATTTAAATCCAGTAAATCATGTATTTGAAAATGCAAACCGGGGCTGCCAATTCATCACAAAGTAAGTTAGAAATATTCTATTTGTGAGCCATTTGATTTGTATTTGAGTTTGACAATGTCCACCACATACTTAAAATACTAAGTTTTTAAGAAAATTTATATGGGCAACTAAAAATTTAGTAAATTTTTATTTTTAAAATTGTTTTAGTTACTTAGACTTCACTACATACAACCATGCAGATGGCCTTGTGATCGAAGGACAAGTTTATTGCAAATGTTACAGAAGTTATTTAAAATGAAATACTGAATGTCTAAATGTGTAGCTAAACAGAAATTAGCAAAATATTTCCTCACATTATTTTTATTATTTTATTTGTTCAAAAGATCCATGAAAGTAATAGGTGTTGCCACACTGGTGCTATGATAAAACTCATTATATGATTGAATACTTGATTTGGTCAAGAATGATTACTAATCTACACATTTAACTAAACGAAGAACTGATTTTTCGAAAATGTGTGTACATTTATGAAATAGTTCACTTATAGAAGTAAAGTGCATACTGTACGTCCAGTACATAAATACTTCAATATCTTAGCCACACTGTCGTCTGAAGCATCACATTTCATGTTTTTATAGTTTGTGTGATCTACCAAAGAGAAGTGGGTGTAGCAGTCAGTGAGTGTTTCTTGTTCTCCGAGGAACTACAAAGAAGTTGAATATCATTGACCAACAAAGATGAAACTCAACCTAAAGTCCTGTTTTCTAGTGCCACATCTTACGTGTTATTATCATAAGAATCGACTAATCAGGATGCATTCAGAACCTGAAGTTTGTTCACTCAATCACTTTTGCAGTCTATGTTAATTTTTATATATTTACTATCTGAACTTCCTGGCGTTTCCTGGGTTTAATAGGAAAATAACAGATACCTAACCCCATGGGTCTGGAGATTTACAAACTGGTTGTACGGGTTTCTGGCCCAAAAAAGGCCTGGAGACCATTTTAGCATACCCAGTATTTTAAGTTGGAAACTGAAGGGCATCGCTACCACATTGGTCCAGATCCAGCAAACGTTTTATAAATGAGATGCACTAATCTTTTTTAGGGGTTTTGGGGCGTATCATACTTTTAGCCTTTACAGCTATCATATTATGTTTATGTGTCATTCAATTAGGTTGCAGTATTGAATGACTATTGCAGAAATTTTAAGCTTGCAAGCATTTGTCAGCTTCGACGCGTACAACCGTGCCATGTCATTGTAGTTATTATTTCTCAATTTTTAGTTCACATGCAACTGTTTCCTCAACAAACGAATGTAAATGTGGTTTTGACTGGTTTTCAGTGATATGTGGCAGAAGGGTACACAGTAACAGATAAGTAGGGTTTTCAGAAATGTTTTGTTAATTTTGAACCAATTTTGGGAAAATAAGTACTGCAACCATTAAAATGATCAGCTCTATGTTGAAATGTTCCTCCAGAGGAATTTTTGATAATGAATAGAATTGTGGAATTGTTATGATACACTATTTTAATGTAAAATTTATGTTGTATGAAGAACTGTATGAAAACTTGCTGCATGAAATTGTTTGACATATATTACTTGATTGTGAAATATGTACAGGCTGATTCTAAAGTATCTTTATAACTTTGAACATGAATATAAAATTATTGAAAGTACTAAGATATTTCTACAAAAACACAAATGAAGCCACGTGCTTCAAGATATATGCACAAATTGTGTTTGTGTTTCAATGCGACTTCTATTAGTTGTACGCAGACATCCCATCTGAAGTCGGTTTCATCTCTCGTGCGGTGTAGCATTTGCGGCTGTAATTAGTTTTTGAAGTTTGGTCTCATTTGTAGTTAAGGGTCCACGTAAGCTCATTCTTTTATATAAACCCATAAGAAAAAATGTAATGGTGTTAGCTTGGGGGAATGATCTGGCCATGCTGTCGGTGAGGCTGACCAATCCACTGACCTGGGAAGTGGTGGTTGAGGAACTCTCGCACTTCTCCAAGGTAATGAGGGTGTTGCACTATCTTGCTGGAAGTTAATGCATCCTTCCTGATCATCTTTGTCAAATTCAGGAATGAGGAACTGTTAGAGCATGTCCAAGTGCACAATGCAGGTAATGGTCATCTCTGATAACGAAGTGCATGTGAACTTTATCTTTGCTGATGGCGCAAAGCACATTCACTTTGGGACTGTCATGAATATGTTCCAGAGACACTGGGATCTTCACTACCCCAAATCCTGCAATTGTGAATGTTAACTGTGCCATTGACATGGAATCTGCTTTTGCCCAGAAATCTTTTATTGTCATCAACCTGCTGCAAAATTTCCATACAAAATTCCTTACAAGCATGTTTATCACCATCTGAAAGGCCCTATCGTTATGTTCTTAAGTGTAAACATTTTCGTACCACTCACCGCACAGTTGTCTGTGGAATCCCATGTTTCTTGGATGCATGTCTCATGAACTTTGAGTTAAGAATTTTCTAACCTGCTCCACTGCATCTTCAGATACATGTGGCCTGCCAGTTTTCAATATATGGGGAACAGAACATCCAGTATCAACAAAATGCCTGTGCCACAAGTAAATTGTAAGCCTACTGGGTGGTTCCTTGTAATACTAGCTGCAAAATTTCCTTTGCACCTGTGTAGCAAACTTTGTTTCTTCGCACTGAAATTCCTAATGAACTCACTCCGCACCTGTGAAATTAACCATTTTAATCACAGTGGCAGTGTGTGTTTGTGGTGGCATTTTTCAGTACTACGGTTTCTGTGTATTAAATTTGAAGTGTTTGGCTTCACTTGTACATTGAAAGAAATATTGTAATTGGTAAAGCAACTTTAGAATCTTCCCGTATAGTGGTTGTGTAATAATAGGGTGCATTTAATATACAAATAAAATTTATTTTGCTCTTTTGCATACAAAGATGTGTGTATGTACATTCACACAAATGCATGCACATAATGGCACTGGTAATATGAAAGACCCATTTATCAGTGCCCAGAAGTTTTCATTTTTGATACTATTTAATTAGTTGTGTTGTATTATTTTATGATTTTTAATAACTGCATGAAATGTGCTACAATGCAAAGTATTGCTAACTTGTGAAATGTATTGTTTCAGGTTGAGGCTGGGGACGTCATCCTGAAAGTGAATGAAACTGACGTAAATAGATTCAGTACAAAGGAAGGTGAGGTTCATATTTATGTTTCATCTTAGTGGATGAGTATACATTAGCTGGTCAGGTGAAATTATAGCTGAGAAAACCTTTAGCAACTCTAGGTTTGTAATTCAAATTCTGCATACATTCCAGAAACTTTCAACATTTAATTTTTCTTAAGTCGTAAATGTTTGTATGTTTTATTTTAGGTGTAAATATTTGAATCTAAATCAATTTTCCCCTTCATTCAATTGTAGGATATAAAATAAATGCATCATAGATAATCTTAAAGCCAGTGAATATTGTTTATTTAAGGAATTTGACATTTCATTGTATAGGTACTGGCATAGTTTTACCATTTTTTAGTATAATTTCACAAATACATGAAGAAAAAAATTTTACTTTTAGCAATGCTAGTTGCTAGGGATATTACAATATTAGGCACTAACCAGCTTGGTTCAGCATTCATCTCTTGCTGATCGTCGTACTGTCATCCTCCCTCAAACACTCTTCTGTTAAGCTGCACATGAAAGTAGTAGACAGGCAGATACATTATGGTTAGGGGAGAGGACATTGTTGCCCCAAATTACACTATTGTTGGCAGGGTCTTCCTGCTGAAGTCCTCTGCTATTGTGCAAACCTTGAAGGGCTAATACGTCAGCTGTCGCAGTGCTGCTTGCCGGGAATGGAAAGCTGTTACCACACTGTCCAACATTTATACTTTTGTGTTGTACCCATCCTGGTGACTGTTAAATGGTTATGCTGTAGCAAAGAGTATTGCTTTGAGCTTCAGGTGGTATAAATAAACCCCCATGTGTCAGTAAGGAAAGGACCTTGCCTTCTCCAAGTTTGTGATTGGTGGCAGCACCCTACCAGGCTAGGTTATGAGGTGAGGAAGTAGGTGAAAGCATCTTGGCCACCAAAACTCGACCACTTTTGTACATGTCAGCATAGGGGGGAACTTTACATACTAGCATTGCAAGCTGTATAACTGTGTTTTTCCTTTAAATTGGCTGTGGTTATGAGTTCACCTCTTAACAAAAAGAGTCATAGTGAAGGCAATTTCACACTTCCACCCCTATTTTTATGGCAGACATTTTATTCTAAGACACGACCATGTTTCATTACACTGGCTACTTAATTACAAGAACACTGAAGGCCAAATAGCCCGTGGATAGAGCTTCTTCTAGAATACGACTTTAAAATACAGCACATATCTAGAAGCCTTAACAGCAATGCAGATGCACTTTCCAGGAGGCCATGTGAGCCATTCTGTCGTCATTGTGAACACCAAGAAGAAAACAGTGGGGGAGTTGCTAAAGGTATGGAGGACAAGAATTCAAGGTTCTGTATCTTGTGATGGAATACCTACCTGGAGTAATGAGGGTATAAGGTAAATCAACTGAAAGATCTCACTTTGCAGCTATTACTAAATTGGAAAGAAGCTGACTGTCAGCCAATATAGGAAGAGATATCCAACCTGAGCACAGCAGTCAAAGCGAACTGGGCATAGTGGAATTCCCTCGTACTGAAGAGTGGCATGCTTTACAGGAACTGGAAAACACACTTGCTTTACTTTACAAAGTGGCCTGAGGTCATTCCCTTCCTGAGGAAACACGTGCTGTTGCCGATGCACTGGTAGAGCATGTCTTCTCGAAGTTTGGGGTGCCACTAGAACTCCATTCCGACCAGGAAGCTGATGTGTTCCAGGATGTAACATAGATTCTGGGGATGAAAGAGACTAGGACTATAGTCTTACACCTTCAGTCGGATGGAATGGTTGAGAGATTTAACCGTTCTCTTGAGCAGTATCTTTCGGTCTATGCGGCAGACAACCAAAAGGACTGGGATTCAAAGATGCCATTGTTTCTCCTTGCTTACCGCTCGGCAGTTCAAGAGTCCTCAAGGGTAACACTATCAAGGATGCTGTTTGGAAGAGAGCTATGTCTCCTTAGTGACCTGTTGTTTGGCCGACCGACAGAAGAGGAAGTTGCAGCCCCTGATTATGCCAGCGAATTACATAAGACTTGTTGGCATTCAAGATTTTGCTCGACAGCACCACAGAATAAATAGTGACAGGATGAAAACTAGGTATGATAGAAAATTGTCAGGCGAGGTATTTCAAGGACAACAGGTAAGGCTGTACAACCCTTCAGAGGTAAGAAGGGAACTGCCTAAAGCTACAGAAATGTTGTGGAGGTCCCTACAGGATTCTGAATAAGATCAATCATGTGGTCTTTTGGATTTGTTGTCAAGGCTCTCTGGCGAAGCGAAAGGTTGTCCACATCGACTGACTGGCACTCTACGAATAATGTACATGTCATTTGAACACAAAAAAACCAAAATGTATATATTTTAAAATATGTAATGTGTAAAAAACAATTGAAACTGTTGTAACGCTAGCATTAAACATCATGTTACTCAAATGATAATCTGACATTGTGTGGTATAAAGCTCGAACACAGCGTAAACTTAAAATATTATTTTGAAAAATGTTTTTTCAACAACGAACAAAAAACAGATGTATTTAGCTTGAGCATACTGTTTGTTTTGACTCATTCTCGTCAGTTTGTTGATTTGGAAACTAAGTTTTAAAGACAATTTATGTCTTTACTTGCATGAAATCCACTGTGCTCCAAATTGTAAACTGATAATGATTTTCTCCGCAGTCATTTATTTATTGGAATCTTACTAATGTTATAAATGCAAAAGTCTATCTCTTTCTGTGTGTGCGCGTGCGTGCGTGCGTGCATGTATGTGTGTGTGTGTTAATTTTTTCCCCTCTGGTGTCACAGTTTATCAGGCCGCCCAAGGACCTCTGAAATGGCTTAATGACTGCTATCAATCGATAACAACCGGGACCGAATATTTAACGTGCCCTCTGAAGTTCAGAAGCGCTCAGATGTTATGCCGCTAAACGGTTACCCATCCAAATGTGTACCGCTGGGAACATTGCTTAACTTTGGTGATCGATTAAGATCCCTCAGGCAAGCACAAAAAGTAGTACCTAGGTACACTTATTTCTAAAGCTACAACTTGATGAAGCTCACGTTTTGATTTTCATACATTGACGCTGCAAAGCGGAAATGTGGTAACTACGCGATAGTTGCAGAGATACACTCCCAAAAACAATTCCCTACTTCTTGGCTATCTGGTAAAAAACATTTCCCTACTTCTTGGCTATCTGGTAAAAAACATTTCCTTCCTTTTGGGTTGCCGTTATCAGTTAAAAACCTAGACCAACATAGTATAATTTTATAATTCTGTTTTCACATAAATTCATTTTTGTTTCCCAATTTATTTATTAGTGTATTACTGTAAAACTCAATTGTACCCGGGCAAAGCCGGGCCAGTTCGCTAGTAGGTAATAATCCATTTTATGTGTGCGGTTATTACTTTGTGAATTTGTCAATTAATGTACTGAGGAATAAGGATGAATTTATAGATACATGACTATCCTGTATGTGCTGCCCCAAATTTGATGACGAATTACTTTTAGCACTTAAGGTTTTCACCAACAATTTGTATAAATTGCACGACACAGTTCAGATGTTTCCATTTTCAGAAATGAATAAAATTGTTTTTCGTATCCAGTCCTAGGCAGAAATAGGTTACTTAAATTTATTCTCATCATGCACATGCAACTTCAAACTGTTTTTGTACTTTCACAGAAAAAAAAAAGTGGGAAACTTATAAAATCGCAAACTATAAACAAGCCACAGCTGCTAAACTAAAAGGAGTGAATTTTTCTCTCACATTACAAACATGGCTGTATCTCGCCGAGTTGTTATAGTAAATATGTTGGTTTGATTTAATTTTTTGAATTTCGTTGGAAAGTTTTTTTTGTGAACTTTAATAGAAATGCAAAATATTGCTTCAGTTCAAAGAAAAAAAGGAACAAATTTCAGAACTTCATTCATTTGATAGAAAATGATCACGTTTCATAGTGTTCCAAACAAAAAGGTACTTAATAAAGTGAATGCGTTCTTTCCGAGATCTGGTCATTCCTTTGCCACCGCCATTCCAATGAGACTGCAACTGAAGAAGGGCGACAGGTGACAGGCTATAGAACATGGCTAACACAGCTCCAGCCACCAGACAATAGGGTGTGGCTGAAGTATGAGCATTATCTTGAGTTCATTTCTTGTTTCTGACCAAAGTCCATACAAATATCCCCTTCCTTGCCCCGTACTCAGCCTTTACTAATATCTCTCAACTACTGCTTGGGTTGGAGTGAGTCCATACATGCATTGTTACTAGGTATTAATACTTCAAAATGGTACAAACACTGCGTGAATTGAACTACATAATTTTCTATACAGCCAAATAAAACTACTCCCTGAATCTACTAACAACACATATTGGGTTAGTTACTACAATGGTTATCTGGAACAACATTCTCTACAATTTTACGCTATAACTAACCTTTCACAGAGTACATTACATTTCAATGTTTGGCTATGCGAGGTACATCCCGTAGGCCTTTGCTGCCTCCAAATATTAAATTATTTACCACTGTTCACTTTCAATTACAATACCACATAACTAACTCCAATGTCCCGCAAGCGGGAGAGAACCTGGATTCTACACTGGGATCATTTACCAACACGTCTCTCCTTGAATTACCAACAAAATTAAAACACGACAAAAATTTACACTTGAATTGTATTACTTTGAGAGATCAGTATTGTATACGAAAGATTGCAGTTACTTAATGTAGACGAATGGACGACCCATCTCGCTGGCTTCAACTGATGATTGTCTACCAAACTCTAAGTCGAAGGTAATATTTTAGCAATGGTAGTGCGCATCCAGAGTGGAGAAGCCGGTTTTCTGCTGGTCTTCTGGCGTGATCTGGATTTGTCAATTTCCAGATACACAATCCAAGGTTGAAAAATACTTTGTTCCTCCTACCATATCAAGAGTTTCATTGATTAATAACAGTGGATAAATAAATGTCGCGCTTGTTATGCCACTCAGTTGGTGCAGATCAGTACATGGTTTGACCTTAATTCCTCCATCGAGGAAGATAATCGGAGCTGACCACATGTGGTGGAGTGTCTGGGTATCTGGGTGTGATCATCAGTCAGATCTCTACAAAGCCAGAGGGGAAGGAGGTGAACACATACAGTATGTGAATACAACTACTGCAGATTTTATCACCACGGAAAACAGGAGCAGTCGGACTGGTGAGTGGACAGGGTACAGCGTGTGATAGGCATGTGCAGCTCTCAGAGCTTGTACCTGTGTTGCTGTAGGTGATCTTGATGCAGGAAAAACTTAAAATGCCAGAGATTTCCGGGGCTCCCAGGGCTGTGCATGAGAACCCAATGCAGCTTGTGAGACAGTGAGAGGACAGATTTGTGAGGTTCAGTGTTTGAATGGACGAGTGATGGAAAGGGGAAGTGAACAGTTGAAGGGAGATGCAAGAGATTGGTGGCACGTATGGCGGAGGTTTGAAATGCCATGGTCAGATGGTTGACCATGGCACTGTTTTGGCATTGAGTTGTGACCATGGCACTCAAGCACCAGCTTGAGCACTGTTTTGCAGACAACTGAGTTAGTACCTGCTGCTGGGCCAGGTTTTATGGGGAAATGCACATGACCAGGAGCACGAGCACATGGAAGGATTTATCATGCACCAGGTCAAACTGTTTCGCAGGATCTACCCAACACTACCCATAGAGGCCACCCTCTCCATTATCACTGAGCTTGTCAGAGAAGAGCTACAGCAGTTCATGAAGCCATTCCACTAGGCCCCCTGGAGGAGTACATATGCCAAGCCACCACGACTGTGATCAGTCTGAGACAGCAGTTACAATGAGATAAAGATGATGTGGGATCAGGGGCATACCGTAGCAAGTAAACCACCACG
>NQII01002957.1:413597-452281 GCA_002778355.1 Clitarchus hookeri
TGTCTCGCGCTCACAACATGTTGTTGTACTCGCAACTGGCTGTGTCTCGCGCTCACAACATGTTGTTGTACTCGCGACTGCGTCACAGCCACATAACCAAAACAACAACTTTCGAAAACCTTTCGAAACTAGACGGTAAACGGACGTAAACAGCAGATGTCCGCACACGTCTGCTCGACCAACAAACACGGGAAACTAGCCACCGCGGCTTTACTTGAAACTTGATAAAATATTACAAGGCTTTCCAAAGCTAAATACACACGAAAGAATTTACACTCGTGTCCCGAAAAATTAAGCATATTGCATCATTACAACGTGTATCAATGAAGGTATTTTTCCAAAAGTATGGATATGTGCAGAAATGATAATTCTGTATGAAGGCAATAATACATCTAAGATCAACCCCAGTTCATATAGACCGATCTGCCTTCTTCCAATAATGGGTGAGTTGTTGGAAAGAATAATACTAAACATAATTAGAGCAAAGATGGAAATTGTATTAAATAAAAATCATTATGGCTTCAGAAAAAATAGATAGACAGAAAATGCAATAAGTAAAGTTTTAGATATAATAAAGGGCATGGAAATGAAGCATGTAATGCTAACATTAATAGACATAACCAATGCTTTTTCAACCTTAGAGTGGAACAGTATTAGAAGAGAGATTGTACAACTAGATATAAGAAATAAAGAGATGAATTTACTTTTATACTATTTTAAAGACAGAAGAATGGGCGTTTTTAAAATTTTTATAAATGACGAAAAACAGGTGAATAGAGGTTGTTCACAGGGTTTAGTCCTGGGACCTTTAATATGGAACATAGTTTTTAACAAATTTTTAAGTATGGAGAAAAGGAATAAATTGGAGAGAGTGGCATTTGCTGACGATTGTTTGATAATAATAGGAGAAAACAATAGAAGAGGAATTGAACTCAAGACAAATGAAGAAATAAATAAATTGAAGGAGTGGGTTGATCAAAATGGATTACAAGTGGCAGTTGAAAAGACAGTGGGGATTATAGTTAAAGGAAATATGGATGTGAGACCACCTGTTGTGAAATATAATAGTAAAATTATAAAGGTAACAAAACAAACAAAATATTTAGGAATAATAATTGATAAGAAGCTTTCATTCATACTACACATAAATATGCTCACAGAAAACTGAAAACATTATGCAATAAAATTAAATACAATGTTTGGAAATATACAAAATATAGTGCATCAACAATGAAGTTAATATACAAATCCCTGTTTGTAAATACAATAGTTTATGGATCAATAGTACTGGACACCAAATTACAAACTAAATACACAATAAAAACATTAAGAGCACTACAAAGATTTATATTAATCAGGTTTCATGACATGGCATCTACTACATCTTTTGCAACAATAGTAATTTTAAATAAAATATTACTGATTGATTATATAATAATAAATAGTAATATCATTTTTAAGTTAAAGAACAACAAATAAATATAAATGGACAAACTTATAAAGGTTTTACACAGAACAACAGGTGGATAAGTAGGCTGGATAATGGGGAAATATATAGCATTAAAGAGATGAAGATGACAGTGTATAATGATGCACTAAGAAAATTGAAAAAAAGAGTGGGAAGAGACAGAAGGAAGTATTGGTATTATAAATTATATTTAGAACATAGAATATGGGTATGGAAGTAAAGTATTTATGAATAAGATAATGAAGGGAATCATAAGTGGTCATTGCCAAATCAAGAGTTACCTAAAAAGAATCAATAAAATAAATAATGATACACCCAAATGTGGGGAAGGAGAACAGAATATATATCTTATTTTATATATATATGCAATATGTTTGAGAAGGAAAGGAATGAATTAAGAATGGTTTTGGGAAGCAAAGAAAAACAATGGCCTTTAACGAAATATAATATATATGACAACGAAGTATACAAAGAAATTGAAAGGTTCGTGGATGGAATGTACATAGTAGTCGAGACTTTAACTATGATTTGTTAGATTAGGTTGGGTAAAGGAGTGCAAGGTAACTAGCTGATGGCCGTGTCGGGCGAGGCCAGTGGGGCGCCCAGATTACTGGGCAAGGGCCCTGGTAGCGCCACGCTTGCCGGCAAGGCTGACACGGAACAGTGAAAGCCTTGTTTTTGGGTTGGGGAAAATAGATTAGGTTAAAAGTCTTGACAAATGGAGTTTTAGTTTAGTTTTTAATATTGTGGTTTTATGGTTTTGAAGTTTTAAATTCTAATGTTATATGTTTTATGCATCACTTTGAATCATTTTATATGATGTTTTTTTTTTTACTCCTGATAGATGGGTTGTTAATAATATAAAATAAAATTGCGGGAGGGAGAAAGGGTCTGAGTGACAGCCTCCCCGTGGAAACTGGAAATCCCAGGCAAATAGTCACCTCTCCCTCCTATGGGGATTCCCAAGCGATATGACAAATAACTATTTTAATTGATTTTAATTTTGAATTTTTTAAAATTGTGTGAAAGTCATGATTTTAGAACTTTTAAATTTTAATATAATAATGATATTCTTTTTAATGATATAATGTTACCTTGGCAGTGAGAAATTGGTTTTATTTACAATGGAAATGGTATTTTATGAATTTTGAGAAAATTTCAATTATAGATAAGATAATGGTAGACAGGAAAACCTGGAGGGCCTGAAGGCTAAGAGGGCCATGTTGTTTTATTTACTTTACTGTGCGTCAGCACCTAGGAACTACCTTGCAGGGTTGGTAACCCAATGGGCAGGCCCCCAATGGATGGTAGTGCGAGTGGGTAGGATGGTGTACCTCTTGGAAGTTCAACCGGGAAAATAAATAAACACCATTTAGATATACTACAGAGGGCCAGAGGAAGAGGAGGAAGCAACAACGTAGCGGCAGAGGATGACAACCCCAGGATGGCTGGAGACTCCAACACTGACGAGGAGTTGCCATTCTGAGGATTCACCACCTCCACCTCTGCCACCGACCACGACGACATGGAGGCCAGTGTAGCACAGCCGGGCACCACAGAGCAGGATCTGGAGCCACCATTCCATAGATTTGCAGCCAACGAGCAGTGCCCGGGGGCATGCAGGTGCCCATTCAAATCCACCACTCTGGAAGGGGTGACTATAGAGGAACTAGAGATGGAAGACATTGAGGTTGGCGTACCAGACCCAGGTCCAGGGTGGAACAGCCTAGGGAGGACACTGAGGTAACCACTCTTCGCACTAGGCTTGGAAGTAAACATGACGCCACCTTCACAGTGGTGGTAGAGGAGCCGGAGGAACTCCTCTCCCAGAAACAGCGTAGAGCATGCAGGCGCCAGAAACGCTGGGAATTGGCCCACTGAGACACAAGGGGCGCTGCCACCCACCATCCAGCCGGCGGGGCCGGCCAGAGATGAGAGCAGGTACATACAGCCTGTGCACCAAATGTCTACCTATGGACAGGGCGATGAGCGCCAGACCAAGTGAGCCACAGCACTAGGTGGTCAACCAGTTTGAGGTAAGCCAGCCATCTCAACACTGTCAATCCTTCCCTACCAGGGTCATCTGCCACTCCAGAGGGAACCGTGATCCAATCATGCCGCAGACTTCAGCAGGTCGCCAGGACTGTCCTCCAGGGGAAAGAGGAATGTTGTACCTCCTCCCCCAACTATTAGTCCAGTCCTGGTGAACACCCAGCAGCATCCAGAGAACGACCTAAGTGCATGTGAAAGGGCGAGTATAGTGAGAAAAGAGCAATGGGTAAAGTCAGAAGGGAGAAAGGGGGTCCTTAAAATGAGCGGCAGTAGCATGGCATCACAAATAATTACCGCGGCACCAGAGCACCATGACGTCACATACTCTCCATCCCCTCAAGACGGTGACGTAGTATAATCTCGCCAGCCTGACCCAGAACTATTTCAAACATTTTTAATTTTCTGAATTATAATTAACGCCAAAAAGGGCAATTGGTTTTCATAATTATTTTGGCATAGTAATTCTTTTTTTTTACTTATTTAACATTATTTGTATTTGAAAGGTTTTGTGTAATGGTCCGAGGGATACCTCCCGAGGTCGCTTTCTGGCCGCCATGTTGTCAGTCGTCAAGTAGCTATGGTGAGGGATGAATGTGCGTCCCATATGGACCGGCATCTTTTGTGAGTTCAACTTATTTTGTAGTACTGTTCGTTATTTAATTTATATGGGAACCTTTTTTCTTCACCATCACGAGTCCCTCGCTCTGCACAGACTCTCTTAGTTAATTTTATTTGGACTGTGCAGCTGACTCTGGTTTTCTGATCCAGCTGCATCCCGGTCAGCAGCGCTCATGCGGGACTTCATTCTATTGCAATTCCAAGGGGCACAATGTAGACTGACAACATAAACGTGTATTTTTAGCGTGGAAGGCATGCAACATATTTTGTCAAACTGTGTATTGGGAAATGTTGTACCACGTGTTTACTACAGCCAATAAGCCACTGTTGAACAGTAATTTTTTGCATTACCTATTAATTTAGAAGTCTCAGTATGTTAATTTATGGGTTTGCAGTGTTATCCTAATAGCACTGTGTAATGCAGAGTGTCTTCACGCTTAAATCCGTCGCACGTGCCCGCCAGCCACACTGGTCAAACATTCCACAACACTGAGAACTTGTGCTCTTAAATGTGTTAGCCAACAGCAGTTAGCTGGCACCTGGTAAGTCTCATTTCACTTTCCACCTAGACTGTGGCAAGCACGTGGTCAGGTCATCCTCGACCACCCCCCAGCTAGCAACAAGTGTTATACTAAAGCATGTTGAATGCAGATAGCTAACTCAAGGCCAGGGGACTGCCCAGTTTGTTTTTCACTTTCTCCATTCCCTTGCCCCCTGCAATGGCCAAGAACTGTAAAATCATCTGTGAAATGTTTCACTCATTAATTTTGAAATAGTAGAAAAAATATTTAATGTTGTAAGACTTTGTTAAAACCAGTGTTGGTTTTGTAATCTGTGATTTAGTAGTAGACCACAGTTCCCTTACTGTCTGGACAATTACTGTTTTAGCAATCGTAACATTGAGCTAATAACAAAACCTAGAACACGAAACCATACATTTGAGGACCTGAAAACCTTGAAATTGAATGTATTTTTGTATGTTCTTCTAAATACCACTAGTGTTACTGTATTTGAAAATAAAATTACAGCTCTAGTAACTTAAAATGAAAAAAAAAAACTATTTTATTTATGTTCTTTACTGCGATCACTAAATATAAATCTTTAATTAAAAATGATTTTATCACACATTTAGGTGCTTATTTTGAAAATGGTGGTAATTGTGCAGTTTAATATTTTGTATTCATAAAATTTTTGTTACAAATAAAACACTGAATTCTGAAAAATTTAATTTTTCATGTGAAGTCTGGTTACATAATTATTTTGTTAAATAATTTTTGTTTATTTCGTTTATGCTACCATTGCTATCACCACTGAAAAATTGAAAGCTATATCTTCTGGATGAAGGGAAATAGGGGACCTTTGCCTAGAGTGATCAAGAATCAATTTCACATATTCACAGAAAAATGAGGAATTATATTTTTAAAAATATACATGGGTGTTGTATGTTTCTAGTTCACTTGCTTATTATGTGTATAAAAACATATTAATGAAAGAAAAAATACAGATTTCTGAACAGATCTACCAAAATACTTTTCAGCTGGGAATGACTGTATCATTCATTGATTTGGTATTTGAAGGCAAGATATACGTACATTTGCTTATTAGTAATTAAGTTACAAACATTTGGGAACTAAAATCAAGAAATGGTACTTATTTTATTTTATTGTGTGTAATTAACTATAATTAGAATTTCAATATACAATAATTTTTCTTTGTTTGACAGTATTTAGCATATCATCAATGATAAATACGAGCACAGCATGTATTTTAATTTGAGACACTAACTTCATCTTATTCGGCTGCAGGTTCATCATAACAAAGTAATATATATAATTTACACAACGTATAGTTTAAAATGATTCCTAATGGCGGCGCACACCTTGGTAGTCAGACTTATCACTAGTATGCTTTAATTTACAAAAAAAAATATAAAACAATCACCTTGTGTTTCTGTGTTTGCATGCCTTTTTATGCATGTAAGCTTGTTGAGCTGAAAAAATCATGACTGCCATCAAACTTCATTATTAAAAAATATGGGTTAATATCTTTAATTTTGCATTAAATGTATTTCACCTAAGAAATGTTTGATATTCGTTAAGACAGGACCATCTACAACACAGTTATTGGAAATGTCACTTTGGCGGTACGTAGTCAGCCATGCCGCTTGCAAGAAAATTACTTACATAAGTTACCAACAGGTTTTGTTTCCTGGATGTCAACCATTGCTTCCAGAATACTCATTATAAAGGACGGCTGCTAGGGACAATGCAGTCCCTTTACTGCCAGAACACATATTTTACACCAGTGCCGACATCAAACGTTTTATTAACGCCAGTGAATGTATGTGTTTTAAATTCACGTTACTGAATGTTACTGCAGTCTTCAAGCTGCAGAATGAGTGCCAGTCAGTTAGGTTACGCTGTACGTAAATGTTATGTGCACAATTTTCTTGCAAAAGGTGTGGCTGAGGATATTCGACCAATGCAAACTTTCTTTTTGGACGTAATATAGAGATAAAACGAGGTAAACTGTCAATAAATTATTAATTAATATATGGAAGTATTATGTTAACATAGCTTGTTTTATTTTTCAGAGATGGGGCTATGCAACTGTCATAAATTGTTAATAATGGTGAGCTTCCGTACATAAAAACGGTTTATATGTTTTTAATTATTATGAAGTTAATCTTGCTTCTGCGTTGCAAAAAATCAGTGCCAAGTAAAGGAAGCCCCCATAATTTCTACTATATAATATAGTGGCTATAGGTTTTGCAGTGTTTACGTATCTTTGTTTAGTCACACACTTGTATGTAGACCTCGAAGTTCAATCTTAAATATTCCAGCTAACATTTGAAATGAAATGATGACTCAAGGTAACTTCTATTGAGTCTTATCGCCTTTGGGAGTCATTTTAGACCCTATGTCATCAAAATGTTTGCTTTATTTGTCTAGATGAACCTGCAGCAGAAAGAAGTTTGTTGTTAAATTCAAATATACCTCTGTGTGTGTGTGTGTACGTGCTTGTGTTTATGAAACGAAACAATGCAGTGGGATACGTTTCTGTTTTTGTAAAAGCAATTTAGTTTTACTGTGTAATGTTTAATATTACCGAAAGTCTGATACGTTAACAACATACTGACTGTATAAAATTACAGTTATATAACGTACAGTGAATACAAATTTCTAATTTATGTCAAACTTAATTTTGGACTTCCTCAAAAATAAATTCCTGGATAAGTCCCTGGTTCACTTTATGGATATGAATGTTTTAAAATAAAAAAATTGGCGACATGTAGATGTATGCATTTAAAATCTTCATATCTTAAATGTTTTGCACCACCTGGATTTTTGAGTCACTAGATTGCTCACAGCCCAAGAGAAATTATGAGATGTAATGCACACTGTCTGTACAGAATAAAACACCAGACTTGACAAATGTCTTTTTGTAATGTGCCGACTGTCTCAACAACCAATTATAGTTAGTGCAAAACTTTTTTTGAGGTATGTCTTATCACAGCAGAAGCAGAATGTCTTACTTTGAAAAATAGAAAGATTATATAGAAAAGTGTTTTTACACAAAGAGTTGGTCATACTGGTCTAGTGAAGGGTGCCTCGTAACAGGAAAATAGCTTAGAGGGAGTGCATTACCAGGTGATGTGTGTGCATTAATTCTATATATTGTAATGGTTTTACTGTGTGTAGTTTATTGCTTAATTTGTACCTATTTTAATTAAATTTTGTTTTTTCCTATGCATATAATATTATGTTTAGTATCACAGCTTATGGTATTGCCCAAAGTTTTGTCAAATGTTTTGTGGATAGTTTTGGACAGTGTTACGCATAATACTTATGTACTACTGAAACAACTAAATAATATTGAATGTATTTTGTATTTGTATCTTTTGATTTACTCAGGAGGTATAATTATATAGTTTATGTACATAAATTATGAAACAGTTATTTGTTTACATTGACATGAAAATGCAGTGGTAGAAACAGCTTTTAAAAATATTAATGGCTCAAATTTTATTCTTAAATTTTTGGAAAAATCATTTTTACAGAAATTTCTTATTTTCGTCCAATAACAATATTAGTTCAGTTTTTCTGTTTTAAAAAATTATAAAATATTTACTGCAAACAAGGGTTAAAGTTTATGCTTATATGAACCTGTATGTTTCAGTCTTAAAATGTCTGAGGTTATCTGCCGACCCAGTAACGTTAAAACTGAAAAGAGGTGAGTTTTAAAATAATATTTCATATGTGCTTACCTTGTAGTGTGTGGTGTTGATTTTTCTTAAAAAGTGTACATTGATTGTGCATGGTGCAATGAACAAAAATTTTTCCCATATAGTGGCTACACGAGATAATTTCCACTGATCTTAAAATTTGTCATAAATCCCAAATGTCTCTAACTTATTGCAGTTAACAATTATTGAGTCAGAGAGAAATGTTTTTGGGCACGACAGGTTTACATGGCTGCATGTGTGGCAAATATTCCACATATTGATCAGCATTCGCAGTTGAAATGCTGTACTTTAACTTAATTGCTACCAGTTTCCCTGACATTTACAAAACATATATAGTAATGCACATGTTTGATTCATTGCATCAATTTATAAAACAACCCAATATGTTCATTTTCAGCGTAAATAGATGTTATGCTTCCAAACTCATGCTTCTAGCAGGTGATATTTTGTTCAGTTTCGTAGTCTTCTGTTTGAGAATGCATTAGGTTTTATTGTTTGTGAGACTAGTTTGCTACCCTTTTTGTAGCAGAAAATCACCCTTAAAATATTCAATTTGTGGCCATGGCGTTTCGAGACTTATTTACTCTTACTGCAGTAAAGTTTAATTTGTGCTGAGTTGTACATGTTGGCCAAAACTAAACATGCCTGCGACACAGCTGTTTCAAATGATATTGATTACCATAGCCAACTCTTCTGTATTCTTAATACATAAATGAATATGACTCTAAAATGAGCATGATGCAAATTTAACACAAATCTTTAGTGCCAAACATTGCAAAAATAATGCTGTTGGCTGTAATAGGCAGACACATGAAGTAACTATAAATTGAGTCATTTTGTAATCTCTGTTTTTGATGTGTCCTTTTATCTAGTCATGGCTAACTCACTGAAATTTCTGGTGTTGGCGCACCTTACTGAGTTGGCGTAGTGTGTCAACTCAATTGCGCCATGGCGCAGCGACTGTGCCCTGCAACGAGCATGCCACGGACAGGAGTTGGCGCGGAGCGCAGTAGCAGCACAGCTGCACAGTGCGCCACCACATACTTATTCTATGGTGCGCCATCGGCATTCGCGCCCGGCACTGCACTTTGTCAGTCGTTGCAGTTGACAAATAAAAGTCTTGTCACTTAGTTGCATGTGCATTTTGTGTTGCTATGTGTTGTATACTGAGCGTACGCACGTGTAAGTGATTAGTATGTGTTAGGTAAAAGCATTCAAATTTAAATTTCCTGCTCAATTGTGTTTTAAAACTGTTTATAAATAAACATATGTTTGTATTATTATTAAGAATGTCATCATTTCTTTGGTTTCTTGCTCATTGCAGATGGAAGTAGATAACTGTTATGAAATATAATTTAACAATTATAAAAGTAGTTTGGAAAACTTAGAAAAATAAAATTATTAAAACAAAGGCCCAATAATCCATTGTAAAATTTCTTTTGCCATATATTTAATGCAATGCAATACAATACAGACGCTTCGCCGACCACATGTAGCAGTGGTATTTTCAGAAACAAAACAACTGCAAGTGCATAAAGTATTGCAGAGTACTAAGAACTTAATTTCACGTTTTAGCTAGTAGTGGCAACATTTTTTACTTGATAGTCATAAAGCGATACTTTAAATATAATTGATACAACTAATATCAATATTTTTCCTATATCTATTTTACTAGCCCACTGCACCACTGAGTCGTGAGTTACATATTTTCAAGGAAGTGAGTTAGCGCACCATACATAATGAACTGAATTAGCGCAATTGTGCAGCGCAGCGTTGTTACTCATTTCTACTTTGATCAGTGCTATGTACTTATATTATTTCAGTGTTATTTTATTATATTATTTTCTTGTGCCACTCTGTATTCATAATAATTCTGTTGGTAAAACAATTAAAATTTCATTGAAATGTGCAAATTATGCTAAATCATCTTCAAAATTGCATTCTTTAGATATCTAACATGTGTTGTGAAATAATGAAATTCTGTGCAACACAATTCAGAGATATTAAAGTACCATTGCCTATGACTTTCATTCATTTAAAATTCTTTTAAATTTACAAAGGTGTTGAATGGTTGACTTGAATGCTGATTGATTATATTTCATCTCATTTTTTTCAGAACAGTAATTATTTTAGTACATTGTCCCATGTAATGTAATGTTACTGGTTTGTTTGGGGGAGATTGTCTGGTTTGCAAGCACTTATCTTGTAAAGTATCAAACAACACTCTTGAGACTGGGGATTGGGATGTTGAGCTACTTACACAAAGAAGTCATCTCAAGCTTTTCTTTCAGATATTGAGGGGTGAGATAATGTGTGTATTTAAGATAGAGTTCTGTAGCCAGTTAATTAGACTGTAATCCTTCAAGTGATTTCCCCCAACTTCCCCAAAAGGGAATATGGCTTATGTCCACTGCTGGACAAACCACTGGGCTAGTTTTTGTAAATCTTGTTGATCCAGTGGGAATACCCCTTGGACCCCACCATTGAAGTGGGGCTCAAAGGCAGGGTGTCTGGCACTTTGGAGTGCACTTATCCCAGAGTGATTTGGGCGGCTCTTAGCATCGAGGTCTTGTGAACCGATGAGAGTAAAGTGAGGTGAGTATGGAGCAGCGCTGGAATGCAAGGATGGCGTAAACGGGAGATCCCAGAGAAAACCCGCTGACCAGCGGCATCGTCCTACATGATCCCCACGTGCAAAAATCCAGGAATGAGCCCGCTGGGAATTGAAACCGGTTTGCCTAGGTGGGAGGTGAGTAGTCTGACCACTAAACCACCGCGGCCCCCAGAACACTTGAATCAAGTTGGCTGGTGACTCCTTTTCAGTATTTGAATGCAGCTTTTCTTGTAATCAGGCTGGATGATGGTCACTAGGATTTGACTCCATGTCTCTCCACCTGTTTTGATTGTTGCTGTGTTGCCAGTGTTTTCCCAGTACAGTATACGAGAGACTGTTCAAATGATGATGGAAGCACCTACCGCTCTTTGGGCACAAGGGTTGTTTCTTGTTTATGTCTGAATGAAATCTAATGCCCTTTCTCTCTCAACTTGCTCTCACTGTTGGTCCCAGGGAATCTTCTGACGTGGGATGCAGGGTGCACCAAATCACAGATTTTTTTTTTCCCCCAACTCCTTCATATATGCTATTAGTTGTGAGCATTTTGGAGTCTGAGTGCAGGATGAATGAAAACACAGATCTGTCTCCATTTCTCTCAGTATTATGATGTGGGTCATGGCTGAAGCAGATCCCCATTTTCCCAAACTGCTGAAGAATTCACCGACTTGGGTTCCTTCATGGTAGTTGGCACATCAAACCAACACTTTGTTCCCCTCGCATGAACCTTCTGTACAATGAGACACAAGTTGACATTTGCATTCAAACCCCTGATTTTTGTCACTGGGAAGTCACATTGTGTATGTGCATTTTTGACACCACAGTGACCTAGTTTCTGTCAGTTTGACTCGGGGTGCGGAAAACCTTCCAGATTACAGCCAGAGATATTATTTAAGCACGACAGGTCTCCGAGACAAGAGTCAGGAGTTTAGGTGATTCTACGACTGTAAACTATAGATGACGAGCCAGAACAGCAACGAGTGGTGACAGAAGTGACCAGCGGGAGTGAAACCTGTGACTGCGTGCTTCGGTACAGTGAAGGTGCTACTGGCAGGGGAAACTATTGAATTGGATGCGTGAGTGTAATACATTTCAAATGATGGCAACATACAGACTGAACATGCATTAATGATGAGTTTGAGTTAATTGACTAAAACCACACACACATTGTGGACTTACAATAGAGCTGAGATAGACATTAAATGTTGTGCTCACTGATAAATAAAAAGAGTAATAATGGCGATAGATAATTTAATGTTGTAAATAATAGTTGTGTGAATAAATATAAAACTAAATTTAGTTCTTATGTTTTTATTAGGACCTCCATCCCTAATGAGTTTGGATATGGCCCTCTGGTATCTTGTAACAGTATTCATTCTTTTATATTTTGGTTTTCTCCCCTGAAGATATTTAGGTAAGCAAAATCCTTATTCCATGTCTCAGATTAAAATATACTCTTTTGAGAGAGCACTCTTTCGCACAACCTGGCGAGAGCACTGCTTCATGCTCTCACTCTGTTAAATTGAGACTACCACTCTCTTCTTTTTCTCCGATGTCATGCAGACAGCTGATGCAAAAAAAGGCACAAAATCATGTTAAACTAAAATCACTTTCATAGCTATTGGAAGTAATTTATATAAGGCAAACTAAATTCACATAATTATAAAGCACTACCAGAATAATTGTTAGCACATAAAAGACTATTATTCTTGTTTTATATATTACAATCATATTGCAACAAATTGATGGAAAAATGAGACTTTGTCAGAAATCCTTGCTCATATTTTTATAAATACATATTACGGAAATTATTTTGTTGACTGAAACAGTTGAAATTATTCAATGCACAGGTAAAATGTGACGTGGTTTCGGCCCAGAAAACTATTATAACCTTATTTTAAACACACAAACAATGTAAACAAATATGGCATGTGGTCAGTGTGTGCAGAGAGCGCCAGCGTGTACACAACTTTATGCTCTTTCTCTTTTGTGCTCTCTCCGACGAATTGAGATGGCCAGAGTGCGTTCTCTCTGGAATCATAAAGGCGTGAGAGCATGAAAGAGCGCTTTCTGGGTCAAATGAGACACTTCCATAGTTGTGCAAGGCCAATAATTGTAATTCAAAGCATTTCCCAAACTGAAACAAATGCCATTTTAAACTGTTTTAAACTGTGCTCGAATTGGCTCTAATAGTGTACTAAAAGGTCATGTGACTAGAATGAGTGGACTAAAATGCTGATGTATTTGCTATTTTAGTATTTAGTTTTTAGTATGTAACAAAACTTACTAGGATACAAAATTATCAAATCGCAACCATCTTTGAACAAGCGACTATTGATGGTGTCAGAATTGAATGCTAAAATGCCAATATTCTAAGTCAAGTCAAAAATGACTATAACATCTCATTCAATACTATTCAATGTTGATCCGATGAACAATTGATTATGTGAACAATCTAAAAATGTATTCAGCAAAACTACCCCAATTAATTGCTCAAACCAACTAAGTTTTCTTTTGTTTGCTTTTCTTGCCAGTGTAACACAATTATTCTATTGTTATTTTCCAGCGTAATGTTTATTTTGTGATTTTAAATAACTGAAGCAAATGTCACAATTTTGTGCATCACGAAAAACATGTGTCCCTAGATATATCATCTACCTCTAGATATGGTATCTACCCATGCCTATATTTTTACGTCTTTATGAGTCAAAATATTCTGCTATGTACAACAATGTTAACAAATTAAAGTGTGTAGTATTTTGTAATAAATAATAACATGTTGCAGTTATTATGCCGTGATTACATCGCAAATGTGATGCGAGATTATAAAAAAACATTGGTACATAATCACTTGAATGAAAGATGTGCATTTAGTTTTTCTTTATACAACTGTATGCATTTGTCTGCTAATTGCCTTCCAACATAGAGAAAGCTTTTTCATCACTGCATAAGTGAAGACCCTGGCTGGGAACATATCTTGGTCCTACACTGTATTTTTAATTAATTATTAGAATGAATAAATGATGGCAATTTGTTGAGCTGAAAATCTGTAATAGATGTAATCCTTTTGTATCCTCACAATCTTTATATACAAACATTTCGAGTGAGCAGTTGGTCTTGAGATCAACAGAACTTGGTAGCAATGTTATGTGTGTTAATTTAGGTATATATAAAATTTACGTTGTGGCATAGTTTTCAAAAGGTAACTATCAGTTTTAATACCACAATATTTAGATTATTATGACACACTCGGCAGTAACACCTTCCCAATGCAATGAACTCCAAATTGTATTCCTACTATGCTCATTGTGCCACATACTTTTGAACTCATAAACTACAACGGACTTTCACATGTTTATCAAAAAATGTTCATATAACTTTCAAACATATTTAGCAAATTTACATATTGTCTGTTTTTTCATATTCATTATGGTGTTTGGTTTTTCAGTAAATGACACCTGAATTTGTAAACCATTTGTATTAACCTGTGCAATTTACACCGGGTTGAAATACTTTCCCTGAAGCAGGGGCAGACAGACTTTGCACTCTCTTCAGTGTGCGCAAAGTACTGCACAATGTCACTGCACATGTGCAGTAATAGGCCATTCACTCCTCAAGGTATAGATAACATAGCATCAACAGTGGTTGGAGTATGCTAGCAGTGACTCAGATGCAATTGTGTTACATGTTGAAATTGGTTTTATAAACGAGGAGCAGAGGATAATCACTAATGTAAATAGTGTAACCTAAACGTACACATAAGGGAAAAAAGTGAACAAAGTCCTTTCATTGCGTTGTGGCAGAATTTCATCAGAGCTCCCTTGACAGGAATTTCTCCATCGCCGTTGTGAGACCACAGAATTTATTTCCACACTTAGTTGTATGTATGGGAGAGATTTTTCAATCTTTATAATTCGTAAGTTGAAGTTACAGGCAAAAATATCACAGGCAAAAATCTCTTGAGGTTTTTTGCATTTGTCTGTGCGCAAAAATTTTATTCCAGACATAAAGTTGATTGCGACTACAATTTATGATGCTAAATAAAAAAACGGCTTTAGTGTAGCAGTTGTTAAAAATACTTTATTTTTCAATGATTATACCCATAATTGTTTTTGTATGGAACGAAGGCATTTTGTAAGAGGGGTAAACATGACAAAGGAAGAAATGCCACTGTAGGAAGTCTCCGACAGAGCACGAAGGTTGTTTGCTGAAGTGGGTGACAGGTAGCTGTCTCTCCACTGTAACAACATAAGAAGGCGAGGACGACTGTGGTGAAGGAAGTGTGCAAGGCAATGAAAACTAAACTGCCCGTATGCAGGAGCTCTGCATGTGTACAAGAAATCCTGCTGCTGCTAATGTAAAAGAGTGATGTATTTGGTTCACTGCTAATTAACTACTTCTAAACTTGTGTACGCTTGAGTTGTATGTGAACTTCAAGGGAGAGATACAAATTATTGTAGTTTTAACAGTTTTTGAGCCTTAAAACAGTATTCAGCACTCATTATTAAAATTTAATCTTTGGCAACATATAACATATCACTCAGATAGCTTTATAGTCTATTTGCAGTATCTTCACACTTTTTAAATCACACCTTTGAAAATTCACCCCATGTATTATGTGTATGGTTGTTTCATAAATATGTTGTGTATCGCCAACATTTTATACTCTAGTTTACATAAAAGTAGCATATTTTGGTTAAATTTAACATATACTTAATAATTATAAATTATAATATTGATTTATAATCAAAAAGAATATAAACAGAGAAAATAAGTGTGTTTGTATTGCCTAGTAATAAATGTTCTCATGGAAAAAAATATTAAACTGAGTGCGCCACTGTAGTTTCTTAGCTATTTCACCTTTAAAGGAAGTCTGACACTCACCTTCATATAACCATTTTATTAAGCTCACACAATAAAACTTAATGTAAAATTCCTCAAAAACAATTACATTATACAATTTATCCAAATCCTGAAATGCAAATATACCACACTCAGGGTAAAAAATTTTAGCACCTTCTAATAATATATTACAACATGAAGACCTGCCAATTTTAACTTCTGTACGAAGACGATACCGCACCAAAAATTATCCTCGGAAAGCATATCAAAATATCCTAGGTGTAAATTATGATTTAGATAAGGATTATGACACGTGGTGTCGTAAAGTAGTTAGTGTAGAAGAGAGTTATATTCTTTTGAGTTTGATTTTTTTCGTTAACATCATAATTCAGGAAACCCGACATTTACCAAAGGCGAGCCAGGTTCAATTCCCCAGCCGGGTCAATACCGGATTTTCGCATGTGGGAATCGTGCCAGACGATGCCGCTTGTCAGCGGATTTTCTCCGGGATCTCCCTTCCCTGCTCTTTTATTCCGGCGCTGCTCCATACTCACCCCAATCACCCTCATCGGCTCTCAAGACCTCGCTGTTAAGAGCCGCTCAAATCTCTTCACTTGCACTCACTCGCCCAACATTTACCAGTTTGGCTGAATTGGATCCCAGAGACATTATTTGTTGGAAGACAGTGCCGTATACATGAAGGTGTTATTAATTAGACTGCTGTAATTAGTATTTATTCATCACCTGTTTTGTTCTCTCGTAAGAAGATAGTTTGAGCTTGGTGATAAAATATGGATTTATAGAAAAATTTTGGTACAACTGGAATTTGCATATTCTTGTCGTGTATTTTATATATATATATATATATATATATATAACATAACAAAAACGTTAAAGACAGAGAACTAACTGCTGCTAACATTAATGTCTTCAATTTATGTTTACTTTTAAATGCATGCACTCAAAGGCAGATATTTTTCTTTTTTTCAAATGTTTCCGTTATCGACGAACCAACTATATTATGGTTATGTTTTTTCATAAATGCACTTCATGTTGTATTTTAGTTTTTGCCCCACAGTTGTAGTGTACAGGATGATTCTAAAATCATGGGACAAACATTGGGGGGTGGTAGAGCTCACTAAAACAAACAATTATTGTATAGGAATATATGGGCGGGAGTGACGCGTTGAGGCACAAACACAAAAGTAACACATGAAATGCAACACATTGTTTATTTACAACGTTGCCACTAAATGCCATTTTACACCAGTGTTTATAATAATTGCTCAAAATTTCTACCACCGACAGTAATGCAAGCTTGGTAGCGTCGGTGGAGTTATTGGCGAACAAATTCAAATACGCCGGGTATTTCACGCATCCCACCATTGTCAACCAATCACGCCATACGTAGAGGTCGCCAAGCATGCGTGACTGTTGGTGGATGCATTTCCAGCAACTGTTTTAACATTTTCTGTACGGAATCACTTGTTAAGTATGCTGCTAATGAACATTTTATGTGTCCGTTAATGTGTTATGTTTTTGTGTTTGTGCTTCAACGCGTCACTTCCGCCCATATATTCCTATACAATAATTATTTCTTTTAGTGAGCTCTACCACCCCTCAATGTTTGTCCCATGATTTTAGAATCAGCGTATATATGTCAAATCTGTTGTGTTCTTGTTTATGTACTCCCACAGTTTTGTGAGTAAACAAATGTATTGTTTTTTGTCCAGTGATATGAGGAGGCAGTGTTAGTTAACTGCTGGTGAAAACATATAATTTCTATCCTCGCCATTGTTTACTTCAAAAAACTACTTATTTGTACAACACTGGTTTGAATAAAAAATTTTACAGAATGCTTGTTGAGGATTGTTATTGTGTTGTCATTGCAGATCCAGTCATCAAGGAGAAGGTACGGCATTACCTCTCGTCTCCACATCATCATCACGAAGAAGACCTGACTGAGTTCATAGCAAAGGAACAGGTCAGGTTACCACCACTTCCCGATTTCACCTCATCCTCGGACGACAATGCGACCAGTTCCCGTAATGGCACATGTTCCGAGCTTGAGGCACTCCTGCCCCCCGACAGCTTCGAGGAGGTGGACAGGACCCAGTGGGAGCCTCTGTCTTCGAATGACAAGTTCTCCCGGCCACGCCCACCTCGCTTTGAAGCATTCATGATGACGGGCGATGTCATCCTCAACCTCTCTCGCACCCAGCAGAGCTCAGGCCTGCTCCCTAAGCATCAGAAGAAAGTGGACAGTTTAAGGTTAATGTTAATATATGTAATTTCAGAACTGTTATGCAATCATTTTATCAGTGTGTCAGCAAAATAAAAAAAAATATTTAAGTGGCTTACTTAAGTTTAAAAATATTTTACATGAACTTTTTTATTCTGTGAAATATGTGCCTACCATTTATAAACACTTCTCTGTACTTGTATATAATTTAATTTTGGCTTTATAATTTTCATAATTTGGGTGGGCACTGCAGGTATCACCACCATCATCACCATTACCACAACCATCATCATCACCACAACTCTGTGCCTACCAGCCCCAATGAAATGGAGCTGGGTCATCGTAATCACCATCACAAGCTGCCCGGTGGCACAAACTCGGCAGGCACCTCACCCGTTGGGCTCAACAAAAGGGACAGTGGTGGGCCACAAACCTCAGGTATCACAACATAACACAGTAAATTAAGTAGTTATATATTTGTGCATAGTATATAGAATTTTATTTGTGGACATTTTGTGTGATAGGTGTCCCATGCTGCCCATCAGGAACTCAGCCTCCATTTCCCGGATTTGTGCGCACATCTCGTTCAGAGGACCACCTACAGTTTCAAAAAGACTCATCAATCAGTGCTGTTGACATTGATATAGATGAAGATGTGACTTCCTCGCTCAATACGCTTTTGGACACGCGGCCCGATAGTGGTGGTAGCAGTAACAATCACGAGAAAGATCGTATCGTATGGACGTACAATGCACCCGTTTCTTCACCTGGTTCCCCCTCGTCTAGCGAAGAGACGAGTCCCCAACGTTCGTTATCACCTCAGTCTCCCACCTCCGTCTCCTCTTCAGTCATGTCGAGCAACTCGAGCTCGCGAGGGATCCCCACGCTGGGTGCCGTCTCGCCAGCACCCAGCAACCTGCTACAGCCCAATGGAGAGCTGAGTCAGTCGGAGGCCATCTCAAACATCTCCAGCCCGGACTACCAGGAGGAGGAGACTTTGGATATCCTGAGTGCACGGGACCTGATGGAGGTGAGCGACCCCAGCGACAGTGACTCCACCCTCCTGGTCAGCGACAGGGTCCCCGCAGTTGGATCCAATCCGACTCACGGTACCACACAGGAGAACTCTGAGCATAGGATTGTAATCCAGGTGAAGGGACCAGACAAAGACATGAGCCCGAGCAGTGTGCGGGCCTCTCTCAAACTGCAGAGGGCTCCAAGTGGGCCAGGTAATGGACTGGAGCTCTCGGTCAGTGGAATCTTGCCCTCAAGGTCGCCGTCGAGTCTCAGTTCAGGAAATGTCACCCCTGAACTAGTCGGCTATCAGGTACCAATTGGTTTGTGTGTGCTTTAAAACTTGTAGGTTTTTTCGTAACGGAAGCCATTTTTTTCGTAGTATTCTAAATCATCTTGCTTAAATACATACGTAAAATATGTTTCTTGTCACAGTTTTGTTTTGCTACTGTAGTTGTACCTTTTATTATTTCTTTTATTCGTAAAGTTGGCAAGATAAAAGTTTTCAACAGGTGTTAGAGGTGTTTTCTTATGTTCAAGTCGGTTGCGTTTCAGGTACTATGTCCCATATGCTATTACAAAATGAAGGAAGGTCACAATATTTCACTTTCCAGATTTACTTTTTTTTATTATAATCACAGCTGCTGTTTAATTTAACCTTTATTATTGTTCTAAAGTTATGTGGTTTTAAAGAGTACATATTTACATCATCATGCTTAAAGAATAAGCGCAATACTTAGTTGAAATTTCTACTGTGGGGTATTTTCTGTCTTTCATTTCCTTAATTAGATTTTTTCACACAGTGTTTGTTGTATAGTCTGTCTAATGTAAGGTTTCCACTTTTCGACATATCTTATTGAGGTAATACTCGGTAATCAGACAGACTCCATATCCTTTCGCCACCATATAGTTTCCACCAGTGTCTCAGAACAGGTCACCAAACTGCTCACACATAGGTCATGAGAGAATTATTTTACTGTAGGATTTTTTTTATCACTGCAAAAAAAGGTTGATCAAGATCCATGGTTTATTCACGTGAAAGTGTTGTTAGATGTTGCTGCAGTTGTGTCCCTGTTAAACTGAATGAAATAAACGTGTGATGTTCATTTCTAACTGATCAATATCAGGGGTCATTGGTTCATGGTAGACTTTGACGCCTTCAGCATTCCCCCACAAATATGCATCAGGTGGGGTGAGATCAGGTGAGTTGACAAGGAAAGGGTAATCTGTTTTCCGCTGCAGAAAGTTACTCTGCAGAAGCTGTAAGGATCTCTTGGCTGTGTGTGTTGTCTTCATCCTGCTGAAACTATTGTGTGTTAAAACACGGGTTGCGAGCCTGGCAAAAATGCTGCAGATCAGCCACAAGCCTTGCAATAATAAAGTCTCTGTACCTCTGTTGAGTAATGGTAAGTCAATTTCCTCGATCATCCTCAAAGTAAGGTCCAACCATGGCATTACCAAATATGGCACACCACACAGTAACCTTTTGTAAGTACAAGGGTCATCTTATCACCTCAGGGTCATTTAATTCCCTTAAAAAATGTTTTGTTTGTTTATGCATGTAATTGTCCAGTGTAACATGGCATTCATCTGAAAACCAGATATTGGCATGGAAATGTTCATCTTCGTATACATTGGCCAATGTGAGAGCACGGAGTAGAAGTCTTTCATTCTTGTCAACTCCTATAACTCTTTCTCAAATAATGTCTGTACATGAGCATAAATAATATTCAACAATGAATACTCAAGGCCATCACGACTCGCCTTTCACAGCATCTGTGCTATGTGTTCAAAACTATAGTCCATCTCAAATATGAAGTCCACATTCTTTACAGTTGACGATCGCTGCGCTAATGTTTACTTTTTGTTTATGTATCCATTTGCCATCACCTGGTGCGTCAAGTGAAGGCTTTGATGCTACGAGTCAGCGCGTCCATGAGGTGCTGCTTCGTGCGGCAATTGGTGAACTGCTTGGGTGGCGGCGAAACAGAGTTTGGAGGGCGTGTAGGGTCGTTCGTAAACTCTGTACACAAAATATATGTTACTTAAAAAATTATACAGAGCTCGCGAAAAATAAAACTATTGGTATCTGTTCGTAAATGTATTATATAGAGCAAACGATCACTATTCTCTTCCGGCTTGTAATGCTTCGAAAATGATTTCACAGATGGCGCGCACAACACTTTGTAAAGTTGACTGTTCTTCTATTACTAGCTCGGAATGACACGAATTTTAAATATATTTCTTCAAATTATTAGAAAAAATAATTCAACAATATTATGCAATATTTCTGTATGCTTTTGGAATTAATATCAAACACGTTGGTGAGGGAGGGATAAGACGTGAAAAAAGATTTTGAAATTGCGTTTCGTTAGGCTAGAGATTGTTTTAATGTACCTTTAATTTTGAACACCTATACATTTCTACATTAGCACGAAGTTTAGTTTCTAACACTAACAACCGCTGTTTTATGACCACATAAAATAAAATGTATTAATTAATCTAGGAACTCATTCTTATCCGCGTATTTCCTGCTTGTCTGATGTGCTCCGGCAGTGCACTCAGAATAGCCAACGTAATATTAATTTTTGTTCGTTCGTGCATCAGCTGATACAGGTTTTGTAAATGGCACATTGTTTGTTTGGAATACATCAAGTTGCCACTCACTGACTGTCAGAATCTGGCCAACTTATATGAAATGAACTATAACACTGTTTCTGACTGTGTATGTTGTTGCCACCTTTTGGTATACATCTGTCTCGGCTTTACTGTATTTGATAAGTTGCAATTATCTTACCTGGCACACAGAAATAATGAATCATAATGCTCGTGGAAAATTACCTTTGTTACTGTATTATGTAGTTTGAGTTCTAATATAATGTGTTCATTGTTTTACTAAAAAAATTTCAGTCAAAGCGTATGGTAACATTAAATATATTTGATGCATATTATCTATATCAAAATTCAATATCACAAACAAATGAAAATATACTAAAATTAAAATTAACACTGAATTTGTATTTGCAACTCTCACATCTGTTTGATTGACAACACTTAAAACTAAGATCTTGCAGTTAGGTGTGCACACAGAAGCATAAAACAAAAGTTTAGAATACTATTGAAATGTATCGTACACAACGAATTTGGTTTAACATCTTTGAGATGGAAATTGTGGTTGTCGTGGAGTAGCAGTTAGGACGTTGCAGCATATAACAAGTCCAGAAATATTAGGAATTCTGGCAAATTTGTCGGACAACACGCTTTCATTCTAATAATAAAGTTTTTTGCGATTAAAAGTGGAATCGGTTTGCTCGTGATAGAGGCAAGATCGAGGTGCTACTTCCGCTTAAATGTAGCTCCACAGTTGCCAGCATCACTAATAAATTCACAATGATCATTTGCAAAGCAATTTTTTGGCTTTTGCTGGCCCAAACTGCCTCAGGTTTAAAATGTATGGCATGGAATATCAGCAGAATTACTTAAAAAGAAATTTTGTGTGTCCCATTTTCTTCTTTTCATTGATATAATATTGTAATGAGTTAATATGAGGACTAATTCAAGGAGTTTTGGGGGGAGGGAAGTCTTGTCCAGTCAGAAACACAATGGCGAGCCATGACAATAGCCAAAAAATTACAGGACGGAAAGAAATTATGAGCACACAGAATCGCTACACACATAATTATGTTACATTAAAACATATACAGATCGAGGGTAAAATATAAAACTCAGGGTATTGTTTGTATATTTGTATTTGTATTCTACAAAATGAAATCATTTCATGACAGTCTAGGCCTGGGAGTGCGCCAACAGATAGCAGCATTGAAGACTTGTATCCAACAAGTATTTTGACATCTCTTTAAAAGTTAATTCTTTGCCTCATACTGGCTTGAATCATCTCTGGTTTGAAATATATTGCACCAATTTGATGTATAAGTATTAAAAAAATACCCTTCAACAGTTCTGCCACCCCGTCGAATGAAACATTTACAGAGAAAAGTGAGCGCTAAGGTTCCATGTGGGGAGAAAAGCAAAGGGAGGGTGTGGGGTGAAGCAAAATTCTCTCTCACCATTCAAGTGGCATTCGATTTGAAACCCCTATAGATTACTATTTTAGCACAAATTTTAGTTTGATACACTAATTATAGCTGTCTTGTGAACATGTAAAATTATACATATGTTAATAATTTGTCTAAGAAATTTTTCCTGTCTGCATATTTCTCCATTGTTTGTTGTATGTCTGCAGGGTTGTCAGAACAGACAACATAATATACACTTTCATGCATCAGCTGATTCAGGATTTTGTATACGGGACATTGTTAGTTTCATTTATGACATGTTACCATGCACTGGCTGTCGAAAAGTGGAAACCTTATGATACTGAGACTATATTATCGTGAAATAGCTCTTTGTAAACTGTTAAAAATGTTGGCTTAGTGATTTTGGATGCAGGGAATTGAAAAAAAAATATGGTGACTTAAGTAAAAAAAAGTGTATGTTAAAGTGGTTAGAAAATGATGATAGAGAATGGTATGCAGCTGTGCTTATAAGAAATTAACATTACTAACATTAACGTAGTTATGTTTGTAACCCTTTCGATATATACTGGAGCCGACAGCTGCAGCTGTTGTAGAAGAGGAGATGAAGGGAGCAGATAGGTGCAAGATGTCGAGTACCTGTAATTGTAATTTGTAGTTGTTATTTGATTTGCACGCACACAATCACTCACGCTTGCACACAATCTCACACGTTTGCACACAATCTCACACGTTTGTACACAACACACGTGCGCACACAATCACACACGTGCACACACAATCACACACGTGCACACACAATCACACAGTGATTCGAGATGATATGGTCTAACTGAAGGAGCTGATTACTCAGGTCAGTAGGAGCAAATAATGAAATATCAACAAGGTATAATTCACAGTGCGTATGGTGTTATAGTGATGCACAGGATTGAACCGTTATGAAGCGCACACTCACAGAATTAAATGGTGGCATGGCCTAGTCAGCCGTAGATCATACGCTGGTGTGCTACGCAACAGTAAAGGTGGCAGTTCCGTGTGTCTCGTCATCCTCCAAGGATGCCGTTAACGTTTACTGGTTGCGAGTGTGCCGATGTGGTTGTTCACGAATGGCATCTGCTGTTGAAATTCTACTGCTACTTGTGTGGAATACCATTTACAGTTTTCCAGTCTTGGAGTTGCAAATCAGGAAATGTTAATCTCGGTGTTCCAGATGTTGCAAAAGACTGTATCTTTTCCCAGTGCTCATATATCCTACAAGTGAGCTAGCTGTTCAACATGATATAGAATAGGAAAAAAAAACATTATTCCCATGATACACCACAGTCCACCTGCTTGTAAACAAAAGGTAGGCACATGTTTTAGTGTTCCCCAGTCACGAGTTTGGTGAATATTAAATGATAAAGGCATGTATCCATACCATTGAAACTGGCTGAATAATAACCAGCAGTTGTATTGGTACAGTTTATTCAATGATGAGAAGTTCAATTTACCAGAGATTGCATGAACAACACACACAGCGTGCATGCTTGGAAATAAATCCACATGCTACTATGGAGACCAATTTTCAACACTGCATCAGCGTGAATTTGTGGTGTGGGATTGTCTGTGAACAGCCAATTAGACCATTCCTCTTTCAGGGACATCTGACAAGGAATGTGTATTTGCAGTTTCTACAAGATGAATTGCCCCAATTGTTGGAAAATGTGCTATTGGTAACATGACAATTCACACACTTCCAACATGACGGTGCTTCACCCGATTTTACCACTATGGTGCAAACATACCTCAGCGAACATTACCCACAGGCTGATGGATCTGTTATTGTGGCCTGATACTGTGGCCAGCAAGGTCACCAGATCATACCTCTTTTAGTTATCGCATTTACGGAGCACGAAAAGATCTTGTCTACCAAGAAAAGTTTGAACTGTGAGACACACTTCTTCAAATTGTGGATGCTTCAGCCTGCATCAAAGACGGGCACGCACAGCTTTGGGAGCAATGCACACAGTTAATTTTTGTGCAGCGAAATGCACTTATGCTGGAGGTGATGTGTTTGAACATCTCCTGTAAACGTTGATTATCATCTGAAGCACTAACATGTAGGTTCGTACTATTACTTGTAATAAACAGTGCATTGTTACCATGTGTGTTTTTTAGTCTCTTAATACATCATTTTTGATACTTTCTCTGAATATTTGCTCTCCTCTAAATCCTGAAGTATTGTGATTTACACCCAAGGTATGTTATTTTTACCACTATTGACCTGAGTGATCAGCTCCTTCAGTTAGGCCATATCATCCTGAATAATTGTGTGCGCGCGCACGCACGTATGTGTGCATGCACGGTTGTGTGTGCGTGCACATGTTGTGTGTGCTTGTGTAAGCCCCTCCTCCCCCCCTTCCATTAATTTTTAAAAGGCAGCATCACTATAAATTTTTTTTATTAATTTTTTCCATGAAACAATTGGAAACAGCAGTAAAAAAAAGTGATTTTTTTTAAGACTAAATTTTGAAATATATAAATGACTGTCATGTAGTTAATAGGAATATGGTAGAAATTGCTTCATGAAAATAATANATGGAAATAATAAGTCAATAATTTTGCTACAGTTAACTTGTGAGTAATGTTTGTTTTGTATATTTAAAAAAATAAAACAAATGGTGTCTCAGAATAAACTTAAATAATTTTTGTTGAACCAGGTTAATGGTCTTGTATAAACATTTTTTGAATTATTTATTTGTCAGCATTACTACAGTGTATGCTGGCATATGCTAAGGTAATCTTGAAGAATGCCTATATAATGATGGCATGTAAAATTTTTTTTAGATACAATTGAAATTCACAAAATTATATTCCTAAACAGTTTAAGGAAAAATAAGAATTAACGTATTATTGTTTAACATAGTATATGGTAGAATAAATTGGTGGCAAGTGCTGATTCAGTCATTTTAGTGTATTTCAACAGTATTAAAACAGTGACTGCATAATGGAACATTTAATTTGATCAAAAAGCCTGATAAAGTGAAAATATTCTTAAAGTAACTATATATGTAGATACATTTCGTCCCAATGCCATTTTAATAAAAATACAATACTGTATATACCTGTTAATGGATTTATAACACGTCTACAAAATTAACATGTGAGCACATAATTTTATTGGAAATTTAAGTTGCTTTTGAAATGGTTTGGCAAATCAGCTGTGTCAAGGTATGGTTGGTTCTCCAGTGAAATGTTAACTATTTATTGTAGGCAGTCTTTAGGCCATGGAAGTGTTATCATCTCACATTTATACACTTCCTGGGTTTTGTATCGCTTAATGAAGGTTGCAGCAGTTTGAAATACTTATATATTTTGGTTTTGTAAAAAGAGTCAGCTTTGAAGTTGGACAGCACCCAAAAACAATGTTAGGAGAATTTAAAATTNCCGCTTAGAAGTTGGACAGCACCCAAAAACAATGTTAGGAGAATTTAAAATGACACTTCCTTTGCTAACTGGTCATGCAGTCCATGTTTGTGTGTGAAATTGATGACATATATTATTTGCATTTTCCTCTTTGTCATCTTCAGAGCCTAATCTTCAGAGCCTACAAATCACCAAGTTGCCATTGTGTTCAGATTTGTCATTATGGTGGATTCGCCAACTAGAAATGTTTGATACATGTAGCTGAAGTTAATGTAATTAAGAAATGTGTATTACATGCCAATTAACGATTTATTAACAAAATAAATATTTTTTAAAGTAAGTTGCTGGATTATTCATGAAATATGGTATGGATGTTTTGATCACACAACCGTATGGGATAGGGTTCTGTATCGTAATTATTTATATTTTATTATGTTAAAAATGAGAAAGTGCTCTGCAATTATTATTATTGGTATATATAAATGCAGTTGGTTTTAAGAACTCTTGGGGTTGTAGTTGTAATAATAATTTCACACTTGTCTCTGACTTCTGAACTGTTGAGTATATTAGGGTTCCAATTAAAATAATACAAAATTCAAATTACAAGAAATGAAATCAGAATAAAGTGGAACATGACCAAAGATTTTTGTTATTCAGTGAACCCTAGATTTAGCGTATCTCCATTTAACGGACATAGGATTAAACAAACAGATTGCTAGAAAAAAAGTTTTTTAGACCAGCACTTAAATGTGTACTTGCTATGGTTGTGTCGTATAGCAGTGAGCGTACTGTTTTGAGTTGTTGTTTATTGCAGACATGGATTGTTTTAAAAACATTTTAAAGTCCCTAAGTAAGAATTCGTGTATTATATTTTTAAAAAATTTTGATAATCAAACTCATAGCACAGGAAAATAAACAATAATTGTCATTTTACTCCACCCACAGATAAACCATGTGTGTCGGCACAAAAGACTAATTCTTTTATATAATTGTGCCTTGAAAAATTCTTACTTGCACCATACAATGGCGGGAAAATTTTAATAAATCAAAACCACTTGGAATTTTGCAGCTAACACAAACACGTCGACAGTAAACATTGCATGTCGAGCACCATATTGTAAACAACTGAGACTTGCTAGTGTGCAACATAATGAACAAAAAAATATGTTGGTATATTTTTTGACGTGTATTTTAAAGCAACTGACTGAAAATCATTCATCCATTTAAAAATAAGTGTTTTAATTTTACTTTTGGAAAATTACTTAGTGGTTCTTTTACTCTTGGCTTTGGTAGAGATTAGCAAATTTTGTTTTGGATCAGCTCACAAAAACTGAGCAGAAGTACAGTCTGCAAACCAGCGGACATTTTGAATGTTTCGAATTTGGGAAGTAATTAATGTTTATACTGTAATATGTTGGTAAAAAATAATATGAGCTATGTACCATCATCACAAATTTGTTTATTCAAATTCAAATTTTAAATTAATTTTTAACTTTTTTTAAAATTCTTTTTGGAATTAAAATTGGAATCTCTTCTACAGTGGATTGTAACTGAGAAAACTGGTTTCGTAATATCCTTAATCTTTTATTTTATGCATGTTTATGCCAGTGCGCAGACACTGCTACTCCTGAGGAAAAATATAAATAAAGTGGCCTGCAAAAGAAAAATAAACACAGTACACTCAGGGGTGAAGCACAATAGACATACTGACGCATGACTGTCTAGGGACAGGAACACGTCGGCGCCTCAATAGAAGTTGTTTCTAGTTTGTGCTAGATCAGGCACACAGGTAAAAGGGGTTTACAGACTCGAATGTGGCGGGTTCTGTAAGATCGGGCGTTTATCCTTTATGGTACCTATATACAGTATTGGGCGGGTAGGCTGCTGGCTTGGCACGAAGTCGATCTGTGCTAGTGCTGGTTTGCGATTGCAGGGTGTTGGCGGGACCACTAGATTTCCTCCCACTGCCAGTTGACGGGGGGCTCGTCGGTGCTGAGCCAATGTTGGGTCTCCTGGCTCGGGTGGTTGGTGGCGACGGCATCTGCTGGGTATTTCAGCGGAGAGGCGTATCTAGCTGCAGCTGGCGTGTCTCCGGCCCACTGGTGCTGGTTGGTGGAGCTGGATCTGCATTGTCAATGGGCTCGACGCCCGGTTCCAGTGTTATACTTAGGTGAAGGATCTCGACGACCGGATGTACAGCTCCGGGGAGTTTCACCAGGGGACCAAATAGATGACTGGGGGAACTGCGAGGTGAAGTCTCGATAGTTGGCGGGCGGCGTGAGCTCGTTCCCGTGGTGTGAGATAGCTGAAGGCTGGGACAGGTTGCTTATGCAGTGCCTGCTTACCAGCTAGGATAGCAGCTGCCTTCCTGTCGCTCCACTTACTACCCCTCCTGTGGGTGAATGGCATTTATGAGGAAATTGGGTGCTGTACTAGTGCACCAGGCACATTTACGTGTCTGATCTACAGTATGGGGGCCGTCTAATGGGTTGTGTCGTTGACATTAGTTAAGTCATTTGTTAGGGGACAGGCCGCAGTCCTACACTAAGATCAGCAAAATCAGTATTAAATCCACTCTTAGTTGTGGGGTGACGCTTACAGAGGATGACTAAGCATAATTCACACAAGAAAGAGCTGGTGGCGGTTAAACTGGATACGTGCTTTATTCTCTCCAGAATAAGACATTGTGACCNAATTCACACAAGAAAGAGCTGGTGGCGGTTAAACTGGATACGTGCTTTATTCTCTCCAGAATAAGACATTGTGACCTGTACTAATACTGTAACCAAGGCACTGAATTAGCTCTCGGAAGGTAAGCAAAGACAGGTGAAGGTGCCTGTTGGCTTGAAGAGCCTTTGGTCTGAAGGGCGAGTTAAAAGAGCACAGAGCAACAACTAGGTAGCCGTGATAACAACCAAACCCTTACTGAAGCTGGAGGTGTCCTGAAGGAGCTTAGGGGGAAATATGGGGTGTGGGTGTTGATGGCAAGTGTAAAGTGTTATGGGGGAGACAAGTCTTCTGGGGTGGCAGCGGGTGCTGAAGATCAACTATTGGTCTCTCCTAAAAAGAGCAGTAGAGAGTAAACAGAGCAGAGAGCCTTAGCACGACTTGTGCGAAGGCGAGCTGCTGATGTGAACTGCTGTTCTGCAGCAGTGCAGGGACATATATTCACCTGCGCTGGGGGTCGTCTCGGATGCCCTCGGGCTTCGGGTAGCTTCAGTGGGGGTGGCTCCTCCCTCTTGGGCGGAGCCGAACTCTGCTGCCATCTCTCGAGGCGGCTGGAAGCAGGCCTTCCTGCTATGCAGGGTTGAGTCAGCTCAGGCGCAGTTTCTCTGCCGTGGTTTACTAGTATATTCCCATTTCACTGGGTTTTATTTAAAGCAGGGGCAATTTAATATATCCTGGTGCATTACGGTCTCCAGGCATCCACCTTAGTATATGAGACGTAATGTTGGCTTGGTTAGCTGCAGTTCGGGGTTGTATCACTTGTAGGGCACGTGGCGCGCAGTTGATGATACGTTCGTATTTGCAGCAAAAAAGTAGTAGTCTATATACGCATAGCGCGTCAATGCATAAAGGAAAACAAATTAAATTCCTTATGGTTTTTATTTATTTTGGATGTAGTTAAATGCTATACCTATAATTCTTTGTTATGTTGTGACTGCTGTAAGGTTATACTGGTTTTTCTAGCTTATTTTTAACAAACAAAAGACGTGTGTATTTTCCTCAGCAATACCAGACAATTGGCAGTAATAGATGGACCTTCCCCATATAGTCAGCTAAATCGAGGGTTCACTGTACTTGTATCTGTAACCTTAAAATTGGAGGTTACATTTTGTTTAGGGTCTTTGTATTTTCGGGTAAATATGGTATACAGATTATAATTTCAATAACTTTACCAATGGTGGTCCGATCAGCATCTGTGTGTACTCTGTGTATATATTTTTTCACAACAATGTTAAAGGAAATAACTTAAGGTAGTGAAAATGCTATTTGTTAGATGTTACTAATAATGGGACCTGTGTTAAGCCAGTAATTCTCCATGCATACATTACATAAATAACCATTTCTCTGTGGCATGTTAAAATTTCAAAAGAGAAATAGATTTAGTATTATTGTCCCACAGGTTATCATTGTTTTCAGAATGTGCAATAGTTTGTTGGTAAATTTGTGACAGCATATGTGTTTGCTGAAAGGAGTTGCGGGAGTCTGAAGATGAGCTGACGATGCTTGGGGAGGAGCATGGGTTCCTGACAGCCAAAACAATATCGCCGCCTATGTCTGAAGACGACAGTGACATTGAGAGCTTGCACAGCTTCCACTACAGCCCCAAAGCTGTGGACATCCCCTCAGCTATTCGGCTGGCCAAGAGGCTCTACATGCTAGATGGGTTCAAGAAGTCTGATGTGTCACGACATCTCAGCAAAAAGTGAGTATAAGCTTCTTTATTTTTACCTGTGTTTGTTAGTCTGAGAATGATGGTAATACATGCACGTATTTAGGTAATAATGTAATATTGATGCATAGATGTACTATGTATAAGTTTTCATATTTATAACATTCTGTATTCTTGNTTTAGGTAATAATGTAATATTGATGCATAGATGTACTATGTATAAGTTTTCATATTTATAACATTCTGTATTCTTGTCACTTGTAAATGGTATGATACAGTTAATCTCGGAAATAATAGTAAATAAGAGTCAAATAATAAATTATTGAGAATAGTATAATTTTTTGTATGCTGTTCCAGATTGAGTTTAAAAAGCTAGTGCCTCTCATATATGATTTGTGACCTTTGACTGCTCAGCTTGGCATAGCAGATTGTGCCACCACAAACAGAGAGCAGTTAACTGAAAATCATTTTGTCTGTATATGTATGTTTGGAATTGTGTGTCACATGAATGCATGAGCTCACATACACACACATATGTCCTACACATACTTATACATATATACATACACATACTTATACATACACACATGCACACTTGGCACAGAATAATTCAGAGCTTGAGCAATGTCACAAAAAGGGAGGTGTGGTGGGACAAATGAGAAGGGGTGGAAGATAGAGTTTGAGATAGACCGCAGTAAAACAAACTATGCCAGTTACAGAAAAGTGAAATGAAAAACATTGACTGCTTACCATTTACATGCACTGTACTACATCAGTGCTGCAATGCCGTTCACTGTCCTTGCCAGTGAGTGTGTCACTACCCCCACCACCACCTACATTTATTATGATCTTGTTGATTCCAATGTCCATGTTGTAGTACGTAATCATTCTCCAGCTTCTTCACACATTCAAAGATGTATCCAATCATTTAGACCATGCTGTTAAATATGTTCTGGCACTGTTGTTTCTCACTAGAGCTGTGCCCATGTAAATCTGCTTCTGTAAAGTTTGCAGATGTTGATGTGATGGAATCGGCACTTCATTGAAACATTGTCGCATGTAACTTGTAGACAAAAGCGTTTTGTGTGTCCTATCTACAGGCTGTGTTTTCAAGGTGTATTTAAATACGTCACAACCATTGATCAAATATAAGCATATTTTCATAAATAAAAATTTTTGTGTTTTATTATTTTATNTTTAGGTAATAATGTAATATTGATGCATAGATGTACTATGTATAAGTTTTCATATTTATAACATTCTGTATTCTTCTCACTTGTAAATGGTATGATACAGTTAATCTCGGAAATAATAGTAAATAAGAGTCAAATAATAAATTATTGAGAATAGTATAATTTTTTGTATGCTGTTCCAGATTGAGTTTAAAAAGCTAGTGCCTCTCGTATATGATTTGTGACCTTTGACTGCTCAGCTTGGCATAGCAGATTGTGCCACCACAAACAGAGAGCAGTTAACTGAAAATCATTTTGTCTGTATATGTATGTTTGGAATTGTGTGTCACATGAATGCATGAGCTCACATACACACACATATGTCCTACACATACTTATACATATATACATACACATACTTATACATACACACATGCACACTTGGCACAGAATAATTCAGAGCTTGAGCAATGTCACAAAAAGGGAGGTGTGGTGGGACAAATGAGAAGGGGTGGAAGATAGAGTTAGAGATGGACCGCAGTAAAACAAACTATACCAGTTATAGAAAAGTGGAAAACATTGACTGCTTACCATTTACATGCACTGTACTACATCAGTGCTGCAATGCCGTTCACTGTCCTTGCCAGTGAGTGTGTCACTACCCCCACCACCACCTACATTTATTATGATCTTGTTGATCCAATGTCCATGTTGTAGTACGTAATCATTCTCCAGCTTCTTCACACATTCAAAGATGTATCCAATCATTTAGACCATGCTGTTAAATATGTTCTGGCACTGTTGTTTCTCACTAGAGCTGTGCCGATGTAAATCTGCTTCTGTAAAGATTGCAGATGTTGATGTGATGGAATCGGCACTTCATTGAAACATTGTCGCATGTAACTTGTAGACAAAAGCGTTTTGTGTGTCCTATCTACAGGCTGTGTTTTCAAGGTGTATTTAAATACGTCACAACCATTGATCAAATATAAGCATATTTTCATAAATAAAAATTTTTGTGTTTTATTATTTTATTTTTTTATTTACGTTTAAAACTTTCAGATAAGTATATTGAGTGACATAACTGTCAGAACTGGCACCGACTTGAAACAAAGAAAATTGTATGAAATAATTTCTATGCCTATCTTCACCTTGCTGTTCCTTGCCATTCCTGGTTGTCCGTAAGACGGCAAACAGCCACCACGCTGCGCCTTGCCACCCCCTTGCCTTTAGTGGGCACTTAGCTCTGGTTTCCACAAGTGGTTGATTACATCACTGCTTTCTTTTAAAAACAAATCAGTTATGACAGGAATATAGCAAACAGTGTGCTTGAGCATCAGAAAGAACTGGGGTAGGAACTGACATGAATTATTTCTAAGACGGTTACATTTTAACAAAATTTTAAGCAAGTATACATTTTATGGAGAAACATTATATATAAGTTTTAATGTGCTTTTTTTTTTTTTCCAAAACTGTAATCTAAAATTCTAAGCCTTCTCACTCATATTTTACACTAATTTTTAAGCAATAACAATTTTTTTTTTCTCTACTCATAGTTCATTAAAAATTTTGTTAGATTATCTTTATTTACTTGTTATTTTATGCCAGCTTGCAGCCTAGAATAAGTGTAACCCGTAATGTCTTATCTTACTTGAGCATCATACTTTCCGTTAACCTACAGTTATTTTGTTCTGTGACGAGAAAATTCGGTCAATGCTCAGATTTTCTAGTGATGTGTTGTGCTTATGAGAGAATGCTTACCATGATAGTATAAGGTAGTAACAATCTCAGCTGATAGCATAATCAGCAAAACATTTTCTTTTCTTTTGGCCTCTGGATAGTAGAACATCCAGGAACTGCACTGTGAACACAACTGGACTGGATATTATGTAGATATTAAATGGGAGATATATATTATACTCTTGATTGCATTATTACTTAGTAGACTGTAATTATCTGTGCTATGAAATGTACATGTTATGTTTGAAAAGTAAAGTACACGGCAGTGTTTATACGTACTATTTTCGTGTTGGAAAAGATACAAATTGACTGAAAATAGAAATCAAAGAGGGCTTTCAAAAGTAGTTGTAACATTATACAAGTGGCTTCTTTCCTGAATCAGCTGTTTAAATTTGAATTACTGATGTATCTGAGATAATTGTTTAAACATAATAACTGAATTATTTTTAATTTATACATTTGTTTAGTAATAAGGGAATTATTATTATTTTACAGTGACTGAAATCATTGTATTCACTGTTTTTCATCATGAAGACACTCGTGATTGTTTTAAAAAACTTTTTAAAATTTCAAGTTGTTTTACATTATTTTCTTTTGAGTTTGTTTCTCTGGCATCTTGTTCTTTTTAAAATCTTTTCTTTTGCAAGTCAGCCAATGTGTAATTTTCCAATCAGGATTATTTTTCTCTATAGAAGAGTAGGAAAAAAAGGTGCAGTTGTGTGGTCAACTCAGTTTCGTATCCAATTTGAAGAAAAATATGAGAATTTTATTCCTCCCTCACATGCAGAATATCACCTCATTACATTTAGTCTTCAAATTTTGGATATGAAATGACACTACTTTGTGTGTTGTTTACAGTGAGCATTATGTTGTTCACTAAGTTTGTTTGTTTTGACCAGTACTTTGAGTTTAATTTGGTATAGACATATTTCATAATGTACACATTATTCTATCACTTTAGTATCACTTGTACCACCACAAAAAAAAAACAANGTTTAATTTGGTATAGACATATTTCATAATGTACACATTATTCTATCACTTTAGTATCACTTGTACCACCACAAAATAAACAAAAAAAAAAACAGTGGCTGCAAGCATGTCATAGAGCATAGTCTTCAACTGGCCATTTGTTCTCTTTGATTTGGAACTGCTCTCACCAATGTCATTTTCAAGTAAAAGGTGCATGTATTTTTACAGTTTGGAACATGGCCTGTATATAAAACCATGTGTGTGTTAATATACACTTGTATATTGTATGTGTATGCAAGTTAATTCAGGACATTTCATAATAACAATAGGTTCTAGGGTGCCTTTTAACTATCAGGAATACCAGATGTACAAGCAGTTCTCTTGCCATCGTCCATCTGCTAAACATTCCGTGTCTCTGAGGCAGTTCATGTCAAGGTTGTTTAGAAGTGATTGGGTAACTTTACCATGTAGCTCTATTAATTTAATTAACGTATTCATAGCAGCAGAAATTTTAATACAGTTCTTGAAAATTTGTTGGCAGTAACGACTTCAGCCGTGCTGTAGCCGAAGAGTACCTGAAATATTTTACCTTTGAAAATAACACGCTTGATGTAGCCCTGCGCAAGTTCCTTAAGCAGTTCAGTTTGACGGGGGAGACCCAGGAAAGGGAGCGAGTACTGGTCCACTTCTCGAAGAGGTTCTTGGACTGTAACCCCGGCTCGTTCAACTCTCAAGGTTAGCATGTGTATGTGTATTGGCTGTAGCCACGTGCTTATCCTCTTAACTTACACATTGGGCTAAGGCACAAGCAAACCAATTATAAAATGTCTGTATTGACGCCATCTTCCATCCTTACGTAGTACAGGCCATAATTTTACCTATTCTGCGAGCATGTCATACGTGAACAAGTATACTTGTGATTATATATTAAGGGGATAAGGATGCTACCTATTACAGGACCATCCAAGTGAAAGGATAGGGTTTTACATGTTAAATGATTTTAGGCGTTTCTCTGCTACCTTTCACAATATTGCTTTCAAACACAAAACACTTTGTGCACTTAGAAGAGAACTATGCTACAAAAGAGCAAGTAGGAGTAAATAAGTAAGAGTATGTATTTTTATTGAGTCCATAAATCTTAATTTACTCACAAATTTCGGTATTAAAAATTTACAAAAATAAAAAATATTGTATAACTGTGGCCCAGGCAAAGATGGACTACATGTTTTTGTTTGAAAGTGATATCACGTAAGGTAGCTGAGACACGCCGAAAATAATTTAACACACGAAACCCAATACTTTCACTCAGCTGGTCCCGCACTTGGCAGCCACATTAATAAAGTTGGATATAGCACTTGTGTGAAAATGGTACATATGACTGTTCTTTAAATTTTCTCGTAAGGAATCCTTTGTAAATTTTAAGAAATTAGTGTACTTGTAATAAACTGTTCAGTGCTTCAGTAAATTCATGGACATAGGTCAAAATAAATTTCACTGACTACCTGAAATTAAAACAGTTAGATGATTGCTTTGGTAGAGTTTTGTTACAAGAAAAGGATAACTGAATTAAGAATTATAATTTTGTAGCAGAACTTCTAACAAATATTATGAGTTAAATGTGGTGCCATTTTGGTCACAAAAAGATTGTACCCTCTCATTTTTCATCCCTGAAATCATTAAAGTTCGAAGTCAAAATAGGTGTAGGAAGTAAGTAAGTTTCTGCTTTGATGAAATCTATAAATATGAGTTGAGCGGTGTACTATGTATGTCAGTTACACGTGGTTATTTAAATGCAAATGGTTCCTGAAGATTTTTCTTCTGGGAGTTAGAGACAGCAGTGTTTTCATAGTTCATTGAACAAGTAAAATCATGGAAAATAGTTCCCAATTTTGCATGAACTTTAGTCATGCACTGAAACACTTGGCCAACAACAAAAATTAAATAGTTTCCAGTTGTCACAAATTCAATATTAGCAGTCATTGGGTCTGGATTTCATCCTGTAGAATTACAAAAACGAAATTGCCTGAAAATGTTCTAACTTGCCTGGATATTTTTAATATTTCTAAAATTATGAGGGTGGACCAACATGCAATGTTCTTTTAGTGGATCACTAATTAAGGTTCCAACAATAATATTTCCTTGCATGCTAGAGGAATTTGCATTATTCTTATGAGTACACACTCACTGCTCACAATGCAGAACATTCAGACTGTAAAACCCAGATCCTTGAAATTTAGCAGTCTAATACTCAATTTTCAATGTTGTTTCGTGTGGAAATTCATGTTGGATTTGGTTTTAATGGGCTAAACATGTCTTCCATCAAAATTCACGTGCAATTAGTACAGGTTATGGTGAGTAAGCTATAAGTGTGAAACACATTTCAGAATGGTGCAAAAAATTCACCATGCGAGGAGTGTATGTTGGTGATCAGCATTGCAGCAGACCAGTCACAGCAACTATTGCTGTCAGTATAGTCAGAATTGAAGAACTGATTCAGTAGAATTCATGATTCAATAGGAGTGACTATTGACAATATGATATGTATTGCTAGTGACTAAAGTTGTTCATACAACATTGTTCACCGCATCATTCATGATAAGCCTCATATTGCAAAGGTGTGCCTGTTGTATGCTAAAATATTTAACACAATAGCACAAAGTTGCCCCCATCCCCGCCCTCATTTTGCTCACACGTCACATCTGCAGCGCTTTAATGAAGAAGGAAATGCCTACCTGGAAATTATCCATCATAATTGGTGATGAAACATGGGTGCACCATTACATGCCAGAAACCAAATGGTAGCATGCAGCATTACCACAGAGAAAGGTCTGAGCAACACCCTTGACCACAAGGTCATGGCCAATGTGTTTCTGGATGCACAAGATCTGATTTCTCTTAAGAGTTTCTCCAACATACAGTCAGTCAACAGTTACTTTCCAACATTGTGATATTTAAGTTTGGTAATTTGCAGGAAAAGGTCAGGTAATCTACTCAAGAGATGTTATGCTTTTTCACCTCTCATTGCAAGGGCGACACAGGAACTTTAGCAGTAATTTCACTGGAACATCATGAAGTATCTTCCTTACAGTCTGGATTTGGCCCTGTCATTTCCAATTTTTGGCCCACTTAAGACGCTTCTTGCTTGGTGGAAGGTTGATTGGGAAAATGCATGTGCACAGGATACTGTTTGAGATTAGTTGCAGCATTGAAATTCCTAGTTTTACAGAGAGGAAATACATACTCAAGGTGGCATTGCAGCATAATGTCTAGGGGACCATATAGCAAACAGGGAACAAGTGTGTCATTCAACATTGTATGTAATTGTCATTTGTGCACATGTTACTCCTACAACCTGTATCACAACAGGGAACCTTACTTATTGATCTACCCCCACACCATTCCATTTGCACTTTAATTTAAAATCCAAATAGGCCCCTCCATCTATTACCTTAATTTCATTTCCCCAGGTTACCTAGCGAATTGGTAAAACGCAGGACTTAGTACAGGTCACCATGCTTTATTCTGGATGGAATAAAATACATATTTCAGTATAACCACAAGAGTATCATTTCTAGGGTGAATTGTACCTATCATCAATCCTGGTAAGTGTAATCCCGTAAGGGTGCGGCAGAGAATCACTGCATTGAACAGATTTTTGTCTTAAGAGTAAGACCATGGGCTGTCCCCTACCCGAGGACAGTCCGTGCATTGATGACACCACACATTCATAAGCCACCCATGCTGTGGACAGGGTGGAAGTACCTGGTGTGCAGTACGGTACAGCCCCCTTGTCCTTGCAGATAGCCAGTCTCTGGGTAATCCACCCACATCAGGCTTAAGCTGCCTGTCCCCCCCCCCCCCCCCCCCCCCCC
>NQII01002957.1:452353-497438 GCA_002778355.1 Clitarchus hookeri
GGAACGAGCTTAAGCCACCTGTCAATTGTTGAGACCTCACGTTTCAGTCCTCCCCACCAACCTCTTTGGCCCCCTGATTAAAACCCTTGAAGCTGCGCATACCGTTGTCACCTACATCCAGCTAGGCCTGCTCCTGGTATTGGGGATTGATCCAGCATTTGCAGCCAGCAAATCACTCCCAGATTCTGGAACTCAGATGCCCATCTACGCCTGTCCAGGCATCCAGACCCCACATCCAACTATGGACGTCACTTGGACACCCCTGCCGACTGAAGTCCCTGCACGTGGACCAGCCCCACCACCGCAGTCACCAAGCACATATCAACCCCGGGTGAGGCTTGTGAAAGGTAAGCCAGCAGCCACTCTTACCCCATCTACCTTGAGGCCTCGCCTCGCACAGCTGATTACTTGCCTGACAGATGGCCTACCTATCCAACCCTGTTTAAGGGAATTATTAAGGCCAAGTGCTAAATCCTTCTGACTCCACCTCACTAGAGTCTGACTCAAGCCCGTGTCCCTGACCTGACACACATTACAACCTTGCTGATGTAGAAACACACCGCAGCCTATAGACGTCACGCACAGTACTGAAAATTATTTAACTGTTAAATAAATGAATTGGAGACATCCTTATCATCAAGTGGAGGGGTAAGCACCTTGCATCTCCATACTAGATATATGTGTACTTCCTCATCCTGATTGAAGTCTGTATGACAGAGGGGGAGTACAAGCGCAGCAGACAGTGACAACCGACTTCTTTTCCTTAACTTCTCCATTTGCTCCTCCCCATTCTGCTTGGCCCAAAATGAGGGTTTGACAGTTGCTGTAACATATTGCATTTACCTGTATACCATCCGTCCCTATATAAGACTTGCAACCCACATTTTTTTCAATTTAATCCTAGGAAAAAGAAATATTTATACATAATCAGTTTTAAAAATTATCTTGAGTGGACAACTGTGTTGCACAAGCTATACATATCTTACAAAACTAAATAACTCAAAATAAAGGCCCCCAATTAAAAAAAAATTGCACACTTTTACCATATAAAAAGTTAGTTGTCTATGGAAAACAGAAACAACTTTAACAAAAACTTCAAATATTGACTGCTTGTTCACCGGGCTGTCCGCGTGCTTGCAGACTAGTGTGAAAGCCAAAACACCCACCCACCCATCCACCCTGCTAACAGTGGTCTGCATTGTTTCCAAAAACACAGTGACTTACACCATCCTTGCCATAGCCATGTACTCATTAGCAGAAGGAAAAAAACAGTCCTACAACCCAGGTTGTTTTCAGCCCTGTATTTTTCTTTTTTCCTGTAAAACCTTGATCTCCATGAAGACCCACAACTCTGCTTTCCAAATTTTTTTCAGAGAGAGAGAGAGAGAGAGGGAGGGGGGGAGAGAGAGAGAGGGATATATATATATATATATATATGAGAGAGGGTGGTTTTTTTAAAATATATATATATATACACACACACCCCCTCCCCCCTCAGAAATGAATTTGGAAAGCTCTCCCAATATCATCACCAAGACCCTTGCATTCAGGTTCACTTGTCTGGTGAAGGTGTTCTCTCTCTACAGGACAATACTGGAATTATGTCTTTGCTCACTGCAACAGCCCATCAGGGGGTCGGATACATTCTAGGTTTTCTACAGCCTAATAAAATTAATTTATCGTTAATTTTAAAAACCTGTCGTTTTTGCACTAGAGATTATTGAACATGGACTCAATGCAAAAAAAGTGGCAAATGTTGACGTGTACGGGTTTGGGGTGGATCAAAATTTGGTTCAAATTTTCAAAAAATATCTATAGCGATAGACCTGTCTTAATGACTTAATTTCTGGTAACTAACAGACATATTTTTGTTTTAAGTGGTCAATTTGTGCTTACTATTTCAGATGCCGTTCATACTCTGACATGTGCAATCATGCTGCTCAACACAGATCTGCATGGCCAGAACATCGGCCGTAAGATGACCTGCTCGGAGTTCATTGATAATCTGTCCGAGCTGAATGACGGAGAAAATTTCCCTCGAGAGGTGCTAAAGTGTCTCTACCAGGCTATCAAGAACTACCCTCTGGAGTGGGCATTGTGAGTCACTTTTAAGTCGCTCATAATACTTTGCTAATGTTTATTATGAAGTGTGAACTACTATTACGAAGTTTACTGTGAATTCTGTTATTTGGCAGTAAACCGTATCAGTAACTTTATCCGAAAGCTGAAAGTATTTATTGTCTGTATTAAACAAAATGGTAGTGGTTTACATAAAACTTTGTGTTATATGACTTCAGGAAAATAAAAATTAAATATTAGTTGTGAATATTATAATTTTAAAAAATGTGTGCATGAAATGAAATGCAGTTTTTATTAATTTTACCCAATAAATATTCTTTATGTTCAGAGATGAAGAAGGCGATGAAGTTAACAATGCTAGGCAACAGTTGGATGGCCAACACAGTTTGTCTGGCAGTAACCCATTCTTGGAGATACCCGATGCTGCAACTGCAATTGAATATAAGAAAGGTTATGTTATGAGAAAATGTTGTGTGGATAACAATGGGAAGAAAAGTAAGTAATTATTTGTTTGTTCTGTTTTTTTTTTTTATAAATCTTTCACTCTTAAAAAAAAAAGTTTTGTGGAAGTAGCCCAATATGTTAAAATATTATGTTGCTGAAAAGTAGTAGACAGTTAAATCATACTAGAATTTTAGTAGTGATTGATATTTTGGCCTTGCCCTCATTGCAGTGAAGGTGACAGCATGCAGGCTGCTTCAGTGATCTTGCACAACTTTTTTGGGTGCTTAGCATGGCCTCTTGAAATGCATTATAGGGGTCAGTGGTAGGGTGGCAAGACTTGCTATGTTAGTGGGGGCAGCAAGCCCGTGAAAGAGACTGGTAGGTCTTGCCTGCCTGCATTGCTATGTGTTCTTGTGATTGTGTCTTTTCATGTTTGGGCTTTTGCTTTTATTTCCCTGCGATTCCATTTGGTTCACCCCTCCATAAATCATTGAATAGTGTATTTTATGTGATGTGTGCATTAGAATCTTGGCTGTTGGGGTGCACGTATTTATTCATTGCATCTTTAAACCTAATGCCCAGCAAATTCATCAAAAAAAATTATGGTTCGGAACTGACTTTTGGTGGTGGCTTTAGTGCATCTCTGGATCACTATGCATGGTTATGCATACTAGGGAGGCTAGTCCTGTATATTTTGCCATGCTATGCTTCCATGTCTCCTCTCCTGTAGTAGTACAGGTAGGGCAACAGATGGAGCAAAAAGTTATCTGCTGCATCTCAGGCTGGTATCACATTTTCCAGGTTATTGAAAATAAGAGAGAATAGGAGAAATAGCAATGTTAGGCAGTGACAAGGTGTTGGCTAGGTGCCATTATGGCACGTACATAGTGTTGGAATGTAGTGATGGGTCAAGGCTCGAAAAATCGAGCCAAGCCGAGCTGGCTAGACTGTACTCAAAATAGAGTTGATGAAGATTGTATTCTCAAGTCTCGCCAAATATAATTCTCAACTCGACTAGTAGTTAAACTTTCAGTTAATATCACCTACCTGATATATGCATGTGAAAATAAAATCTTTTATTCCAATATTATTAATATTATAGGGCAAAGTAAAATGATTTGATACTAAACAAAATCAGACAAAATAAGTTAATGTTGCCGCACTTGAATTACCTCAATGAAGAGTGCATCCCATCTTTCTATATGAATGTAATAGCGCCGATGTAGGAAGAAATACACAGCCACTGCAAAAAATCAAATATACATATTGTAGTAATGTTCTAAATAAGAAATAAAATGTGATTTGTTTCCAGAGATTGTCAACTGTTAATATTTGTATTTGATGTTTCACTGCAACCATTTTATCTTGGTGTTTTGAACAATGGCCTATGGTAGTAGTAGACCGGCCTGAGAACAAGGCCACTTTGGCTCAAGTCTTGAAATTAATAATTGCATATATATTGACCATCTCCCCTCCCTCCTCATCTCTTCCTCTTTTGAAAGAAAGAGGACTCTGACTCATCTTCCCCTCTTTCCATCTCCTCCCCCTTTCCCTTACCTGCTCTCCCCCTCTCTCTTGACTCGCCCTCCTTTCTCTTGATTCCCCATCCCACCTCTACACCTTTCTCTTGTCATCCTCCCCATCTCCCACTCTTTCTATTGACTCCCCCTCTCCCATCACCCCCTCTTTTTCTTGACTCCCCCTCCCCNTTTCTCTTGACTCACCCTCCCACCTTTCCTTCTCTTTCTCTTGACTCACCCTCCCACCTTTCCTTCTCTTTCTCTTGACTCACCCTCCCACCTTTCCTTCTCTTTCTCTTGACTCACCCTCCCACCTTTCCTTCTCTTTCTCTTGACTCACCCTCCCACCTTTCCTTCTCTTTCTCTTGACTCACCCTCCCACCTTTCCTTCTCTTTCTCTTGACTCACCCTCCCACCTTTCCTTCTCTTTCTCTTGACTCACCCTCCCACCTTTCCTTCTCTTTCTCTTGACTCACCCTCCCACCTTTCCTTCTCTTTCTCTTGACTCACCCTCCCACCTTTCCTGCTCTTTCTCTTGAATCACCCTCCCCTTTAACCTCTTTTTCTCTTACTCGTGCCTCCCCTTTAACATCTCTTTCTTTTACTCACGCCTCCCCTTTAACGTCTCTTTCTCTTAGTGTTACCCCCCTCCTCTTCCCCCTCTTCTTGCTTTTCACTTGCCTCCGCTTCCTTTCTCCTTGTTTTTCACTTGCCTCCCCTTATCCTCTCATTGTCTTTCTCTTGCCTCCCCTTCCCCTCTTCTTGCTTTTCACTTGCCTCCGCTTCCTTTCTCCTTGTCTTTCTCTTGCCTCCCCTTATCCTCTCATTGTCTTTCTCTTGCCTCCCCTTCCCCTCTTCTTGCTTTTCACTTGCCTCCGCTTCCTTTCTCCTTGTCTTTCTCTTGCCTCCCCTTATCCTCTCATTGTCTTTCTCTTGCCTCCCCTTCCCCTCTTCTTTTCTTTCTCTTGCCTCCCCTTCCCCTCTCATTTTTTCTTTCACTTCCCCTTCCCCTCATCTTGCTTTCATCTGCTCTTCTTCCTCTTCAGCCCCCCCTGGCCTTACCCTTCCTTCCTTCTCTCATTTCCCCTCTAATCTTGCTCCCCTCTGCCCTTGCTCCCCTCTGCCCTTGCTCCCCTCTAATCTATTGATTTTCTTTTCCTACTCAAAATTGTTATGCTCTTCTATCATAGTTTAACTTTTGTCTTCAAAATGTATTTTTTCTACATTTCAGCTCCTTTTGGCAAGCGAGGCTGGAAAATGTTCTACTGCACGTTACGGGACATGGTACTGTATTTGCACAAAGATGAACATGGGTTTCGCAAATCTGCTCTGTCTGACAACCTTCACAATGCTATCAGGATACACCATGGGCTTGCAACAAAGGCCGCAGACTACACAAAGAAGCAGCATGTGTTCAGGTTGCAGACTGCTGACCAGGCAGAATATCTCTTCCAGACCAGGTAACTCTGCAGTTATCATTTTAAGCTTGTTTCTTCTTCACACAAGTTTTAGTGGAATAACTTTGGTAGTATAGAATGAAAATGGTAGGTTTTACCAATTTTTCTGTAACGTTTGGTTTCCAATTCGTAACAGTCAGAAAATGTCAAATTTTTGGATACCAGTGCACAAGTAATTTTTGTATTAGAGTAGAATCCCGATAATTCGAATTGTCAAGGGACTGAATGTTAAATATGAATTATCGAGATATTCAAATTAGCGGGATTACCAATAATCGGGAGCAAAAAAAGAAAAAAATACATAATGAGATTAATGCAAATTGGCATTAATATGTAATGATAATCGCATGGCTACATATTATGTATACATTAATCAATAATTACATCAATAAAAAACACATTAAAAATTTACGTTTAAAAAAATCTGTAATTTTCTTTTGGTGCAAACCTTGCAGACGGGTATTGTCGATGACTTTGTCAAGCATGTTCAAAGCAGAAAATACTTCATCGCCAACGTCTGATTTCGCTAAGAAATGGCGCACGTTGTTGATGTATTTTTTAGCCTCTTTAGGTGTAATTGTCAGCACATCATCTTCGTCATCACCTTCACCATCAATGTCCTGAGATGGAGCCAAAATTTCGTCATCAGTTAGAATCCCCGCTACCGCTAGGCCATCGTCAAAATGGACGAAATCTTCAAACGTTATAGAATTTTCTTCATTTTGAGGAAGACGATTCCGATTCACAGGGCATTCTAAGTTTTGTTCAGTAACTGCTGATGAAAGTTCCACCTTCGTGAATCCACAGCGCGAAAACCATTTTTTATTGTGCTTTCGCTAACACTTTTCCATGCCTTGTGAGCAATGTTCATGCCTGAAAATAAGGTGATTTTATGATTCTCCCCATCATCGATGCTATCAAGGAGTTGCGTCACTACTTCCTTGCGGTAAAAGGTTTTGAACGTTTTAATTATGCCCTGGTATAGAGGCTGCAGCTTATAAGTAGTGTTGGCAGGCAAAAACACAACATTAACATGACTGAGCGGTGGGGTAGTGTTGTAAGCCGTAAAATTATCATAGAAAAGTAGAATTTTTCGCTGCCTTTTCTCCATATCAGCATTCACTGATCGTATCCATTCCTTGAATAATTTGCCCGTCATCCACGCTTTTTTGTTTGCACGATAGGTCATCGGAAAAGTTTTTATGTTTTTAAAACATCTTGGTTTGGCTGATTTGCCTATCATGAGCGGTCTTAATTTCTCAGATCCATCCATGTTGGCGGCCAACAATATGGTTACACACTCTTTACTATTTTTTTCCGCCATGACACTTTTCTTCCTTAAAACACATTGATCTGTCGGGGAGACAATTATAAAATAACCCCGTCTCATCGGCATTAAAAATGTTGCTGGGCTCATAAGAATCGATTATTTCTCCCAATTCGTACTTCCACTCAGAACAAACGTTGGCCGATACACTCGCACTTTCCCCACTAACCTTCTTAAATTTTATGATGTGCCTTTTTTTAAACCTATCAAACCAACCATCACTTGCCCGAAAGTCTTTAATTCCCATTTTATTCTGCGAAAACTTTTACTTCTTCTCTTAAAATGTTCCCTCCAACTGGTACATTCGAATTCCGTGCTTACGCAAACCACTTTTTTAAAATTCTCTTCTAGTTGTGGGTACTCACCAGTCTTAAAGCGCTTTACTTTGCTGTCCAATGTCTGGGAGGCGATCTTGTCCTTGTTGTTCAGAATTGATGGTATTGTGGAAGGAGGAACGTTACCACGTTTGGACACGTAAATTTGTTTATCACCACCGGCCACGGCGGTAATGATTTCTTTTTTTTCTCTAATGGAAAGACACTTATTAGCCCTTTTCGGAGGCATGGATAAGACTGAACTGACTAACTTTTCACCCGCTCTGCTCCTTCCTACCCTCTCATAACCGTAGACCGGACAGCAAGGCGCCTCTTAGTTCTGAGAATCACAGACACATCGCCTCACAGCCTACTCGGCGTCATTACCTGCCCTTCAAACCCTCCTGCGTCCCTCAGCATCCTTCCGGTCTTTTTTATCCTCCCCGAATTGCATAAATCTAGAGCTGGTGTACAGTCTAGGGTTAAAAACATTACGAGTTAACAAAATTTTTAAGTTGTAAATAAGAATTATAAGACATTTTAATTGAGCTCAAGCACCAAAATAAATACGTATTATCGAGGGAACCGGAATGCATTGTTTTTTTTTTACGAATTAAAGGGATTTTCTCAAGGGACCGGCAAATTTGTACGAATTAGCGGGATATACGAATAATCGGGATGCGAAATATCGGGATTTCACTGTACTTTATTACCAAATATTTAATTGAAAAATGTTTGGTAAACGGGTGCACGGCTACTGAGAATGCGTTCTCTTAAAAGTGAAATATCCATGAAGACACACTTTCTGTTTGGGTATTTGAATGCTGAAGAAAAATACAAATTAGGTAGCGTGACATTTTCATCCATGCATGGTATACTACTGGAAATAGTTATGCTGCACACAATTGATCAAAATACCAGATATTGATATTTTGTGGAATGTAAAAGAAAATTCCAATTTCAAGATCAATAACAGTAAACTAATGAAATTTTGTAGAAATTCAAGTATATTTTAAAGTGATTAATTTTTTGTATAGTAAAAAAGGGACTGCCAGAAAGTGAAGAAATGTTGCTATTTGAGCACCTGCACAAATACAGTGTGCAGTCACCTACTAAGGATCTTTTTGACATTATTTCCTTGTCCATTGCTGAGTGGTGTCAGTACAAGCATGTTTCCATACTGTTTTCGAATACATTAGAAGTGCACCGTTTTTAAATAGTTATATACATCCCCTATGTGTAGGCAAAATTTAAAAATATTACAGTAAAAGTTTTAAAATTTTTGTATGGTTTGTTTTTCTGTAAAACATGTATGGTGACTCTCAGGTGTGGAGGTTCTGACCTTCATTTGCCAGAATTCTTGTAGGTCCCCATTATTTGCGGTGACAGTGGCTATGGATCCCACAAAATTCCATGGGTCATGTGACACTCTTGTATCTGTGTGTTGATGGGAAGTGTACGGATGCATGCATGTGGTGATTTCCACATAAAGATTAATATTCAGAATCATAAATTTTTATAATAGACATATTTGCTTGAAACAGTAGAGATATTTTTCATTTCAAATATCACTGTAGTTGGTTTAGAGTAAGGTAAACGCACCTGAAGTCGATACTGTTTCAAAAGTCGACACTCAAATTAAAATGAAGATTAAATAATTTTTCATTAATGTATCAATTGTATCGATAGTGCAATGTTACCTATGGATTCTGCGCTTTTGAATGCAGCTGTTGGCATCTCTGGTAGGTACGTACAGAAGAAGAAGAAATATATTTTGTAACTTTCCTTGCTCTATGTGTGACAAATCGGCACTTGTTGATGGATTTCCGTAAGCTAGTAAGTACAATAATTAGTGTGTGTGTCATGTAAAATAAGATTCTTTTTTGTTTGGCTTGGTTTGATTGCATCCATTAATGTTTCTTAACGCATTGCATATAACTTTCGTTACAAAAAATATTTTTAAATTGTATTTTAAGAAAATGTCGACTTATGGTACCCCATAACTATCCACTGTACCACAAGTCTATAATGCCATTGATATTTTGTTTCAATATTAGGCCCAATAATAAGATAGTAACCAGTTAATAGTGGCATACTGACATCTTAAAAATAAAATTAATAAATTAATTACTTTAATTTATTAACAAACTACTGGATATTAATAGAATTTACTAGAATATTATTATTTTTTAAATTGCAGGTTAATTAAAATGCCAAAAAAAAAAAGGTATTATATAACTACAATTTTGTAGCAATGGAGACTGCTTTGAGGGATGTTCTTAAGAGGGAAGCCCATCCTTCAAGCAGCCAAACCACATGCTGTTCCATATGCCACCCTTCACGACAAGTCATCAGGGGAAAACACCCCAAGTAAAAAAAAATGGATGGACAACATTTTTGACTTCAGAGGGAGAAAAATTGTTAGTGTTATGGGCATTAATTAGCTCAAAGGCTTGTTTTCTAGCAACAAAAGACTATTTTTTAAACAGTGTGAAACATTTAAAATAAGAACTAAAAAGATAAACTCCATTTCATGACGGTCATGCAGGTCAAAAGTGTTACGACAGCTTGTTGGAAAGACACCCTGAACTGACGCTCAGAACTCCTCAAAATTTAACAGCCAGTCGTGCTGCTGTCACCCAGCAAAAAATTGTTTCAAAGAGGTGGAAAAATATATTCAGGAAAATTGCCTTGAATGGTCTTCAAAAGACCCAAAGCGGGTTTTCAATGCTGATGAGACTGCCTTTTTTCTCAACCCAAAAGGCAGCGGTGTACATAGGCTACAAGAAATGTTTACGAAAAGGAAACACAGACAAAAAGTCTGTGTCACAGTTCTGATAAACGAAAATGCTGCTGGTGAACGGTGCCTACCTCTTGTTTGGCTTGGATACGAGAGGCTACGCCACGACAATGTTTGTTCCATGCCTCCAGTTTTGGGACTTGGAAAATCAGCTAGTGGATGGAGGACTGGCGAAGTCTTTTTTTTAATATGGTACAAACATATTCCACAAATAGTTGCTAACAAAAAAATACATTCCTCTTCCTTTATTGATGGACACATATCACACCTGACAATACATACAAGCAAATTCTGCAATGAAAACGGTATTGTGTTGGTGGCACTACTGCCAAATGCAACTCGCGTACTTCAACTCATGTGTAAGCCTTTGAAGAGTGGGTGGAGGAAAGCCATCTACGAGTGGTGAGTGCAGCAGGTGATGTCAAAAGCTGACACATAAAAAAAAAAAAAAAAAAAAAAAGACTTGGCTAAGCTGCTGGAAGCAACATTTGAAAAGTGTGTCACTCCTGACATACTGAAACTTCCACCACCACAACCATATGCAATGCGAGAAGGTGTTGATCAAGAAAAATACGCTGTGTGGACAGTGGACGAGATCAGAGAATTTTCGGGTGTGCTAAAAATACAAGAGTTTGAGGCAGCAGAGGAAGAGTGGCGTAGCGACAAAACTTTGAGAAGTTATATAAATTTTGGTGTTTTGTCATGACACCACCTTCAACACAAAAACAAGAGAATATCATTCCTCCAACACATTCTATTTCCACGACTTCTTATCAATCCCAAAAAAAAAATTATTCATCCAAGGTCTTCTGCTCACATCACTATGTCATCTTCCAAATCTTCCTTTTCTACAACACCAATCACAGTCACCATACCTTCATCCTTTAAAAGGGCATGCATGTGGTCTGAACCTGCTCCTTCCAAAGCGAAAAAGAGATTGTCGAAGGAATGAATGCCTGCTGTTGTTTCTTCAAATGCTTGGATTGAGCATTATAATGAGAAATTACAAACCAAGACAGAACTCGTACGAAAGACGGAAGAAAGGACAGTAGAACTTGCANCTACGAAAGATGGAAGAAAGGACAGTAGAACTTGCAAAGAAGAAAGAAGGGGCCATGAAACGTGTGCGTGGGGGCGAGGGTATGGAAGAGGATTCCGAATGTGATGAAAGTGGTGAAGATGATGAACATAATGAAGGAAATGAAGCTGTAGACATTCTGTCACTTGTATTACCAAACAATGAGAATTTAAATTGTGGGAGCTTTGTTCTTGTCTCTTTTCCTGGTGGCAAGAGAGGGGAAAAAAAACAGTCCAAATATGTGAGCTATCTACAGAATTGGGAGTCTAATGAAATTTCTGTTTTGGGAATGAGGGCTATTAATTTAAAAAAGAAAACCGTCGTTCTCAAAGATGGTTATATCTCCACCATCACTCTAGTAAATGTATCAGGTGTTTTACTCGCTCCTCGTGTACAACAGTTTGGAACACGTATGAGATGTGTGTTTGACAGTTTTATTGATGTAAATTAAGTCAGTTAAATTAATGTAATTGTTTGAAGAGTCATTTTAAAATTTAGTAATTTTTGTTTATTGATTTAACCAAGTTAAATTTATTTTATAGGTCACTTATTGCCCAAAAAACTTGAGGAATGTTTTATTTCCTTCATGATTTGAATTATAATTATTTTTTAAATGTAAATTTTTAGTTTAAGAAGTGAGTTTCTTTGCAGTAACATTTCNTCATGATTTGAATTATAATTATTTTTTAAATGTAAATTTTTAGTTTAAGAAGTGAGTTTCTTTGCAGTAACATTTCAGAGATAGATAATATCTGCAAACTAAAACAGGAGTAACTTCTTTTATATGATATACACTATGGTAATGGTTTGTGTGTTTTGTTTTTCACATTGACACGAGTGTTGTATTTCTTGGTTATAGTTATGCTGTGTTATTGATTCACTTTTAAGGTAATTATAAGGAATTTCATGCATTTTATTACTAAAAAGCAATATTAAAACATTCCTAATAAGTGTGTTAAGGAACTACAGTATTCCCATAACTGTTTAAAACAAATTTTAGGAATATTAAGCACATTTGCAATAGTCAATGTGAGGTACATTAAGTGTCGACTCTGGAACATGTAGTTTGTACCTATGGACTTACAATACATGAACACGTTTTGTTTTTTAAATCACTCTAGCCGAAACTAATTAGCCAAGATTATTTGTACACGTTTCCATACAAAAGGGAAGGTTGGAAGTTTCAATCAGCATTAGGTTATTCAAAATCATCAATTTCATCCGCTTACAAAAATTAGTTTGTGCGAAAATTTTCTTTATATATCGACTTCAGGTGCTGTTACCTTATAACACTTTTCTTGATGTGATTATCAGTGTGTGTAACTTCATTGTTTTGTTACAAATTTTGGCACATTTGGGAGGTTTTTTTTTACGTGGAAAGATGTTATAATGCTGTACAACGTAATTTGAATTACGTTCCAGTGGTGTATTGGTTAAGCATTCTAAAGTATGACTGCAAGTCCACAGTATGGATGTTGAAATTTATTTAAGCTTTTTTAAAGTTGTAAGCAAAATTATGGACAGATATTCATAAACTAACTACGGGATATTTACTACCTTTTATTTTTCAATTTTTAGTGAATAACTAACTTTTTTTTGGTGTTTTGAGCATAACACCAATGAACCATTACATTATAATTATCTACTTAATATGGTGTATGACCATCTTTAGTTCGCATAACCGCAGCCAGTAGGCGACACATTGTTTCAACAAGGTGGCTGAAGGTATCCTGGGGTATCTGAAACCAGAAGTGCAACAGCAGGTACTCTCCAGTTGGCATACAGTGTAGGGCAGGGGTGATGTAGCACAAAATCACTTCTCAAAGTCAAACCACAAATTGTTAATTGGGTTCATATCCAAGCTACTTGGGAGCCAGGGCATTAATGGAAATTCATTGTCATGTTCCTCGAACCAGTCTTTCACAATTCTGGCAATGTGGCATGGTGCATTGTGCTGTTGGAAGTAGTAATTTCCAGTAAAGAACACTGTTAACTTAGAATGAATGAATTAGTTCCCCAATAACGTCTAGATACCAGACAGCTGTCAGGGATTGGTGTATCGGGGTAATGGGTCCCAATGTTTATGAAAACATCACCCAGACCATCACACCCCAATTTCCTCCGACCTCACCCAGGTGCCATACCCTCCTATGATAATTGACGTGCACATGCTCAGCTATTAATGTGATAAAGCAGTAATTGGGATTCATCGGACCATATCATCATTTCCCAATTATCCACAGTCCAATGTTGAGGATTTTGTGCCCATCTCATGTGCTGCTGTCTATGACATGCAGTCGGCATGGGGGTACGAATGGGTTTTAGACTCTGCAGTCCCATCTGCAACTCTGTTTGATGAACTGCGTGCTGTGAAACATTGTCCTGGTCACTGCTGTTGTACCTATGTGCAATTTCTTTAACTGTGGCCCTGAGGTTGCTCCGAACAATGCGCAAGAGCCTCTGTTGCCCTCTGGCATCAGTGTGCTGTGGTGGACACAAGAATGGGCTATGAGTTGTTTCCCCATCTTTGCACCACTTTTTATATATGTGCTCACAATTGTGACATGATAGCAACCAACAAGGCAGGCTGTTTCAGAAATGCTGGTGCCAAGGTGCCATGCTATCACAATGTGACCTCTGTTAAACTCTGATTGATCTACCACTTTTCCCATTATGATGCCGCAGACACTACTAGCAGTGAACCTGTGGACCGGCCCTCTATATAGCATGTTGCCAGCACCTTCCGTGCGAAAAATGTTCCTGCGTCGGGGTGGTTGTAATGCAATGGTCCATTGGTGTATTTCATGTGTGTGATGTGTTAAATAGTGTGTTAGAAGTTTAAAAGTATTGTACACTGGTTTAAAATTGTTTATTTATTTAACGTAGTGGTAGTTGTAATTGTTGCATATAATTGAATGCAGTGACTCTAAGGAGCTGCAATCATGGATAGACACCATCAACCTGGTGTGTGCCAGTTTCTCAGCCCAACCTCTAGCAGGGGCAGTTGGCTCACAGCGCAAGTTCCAGAGGCCTCTCCTACCCTGTAGCCACACAAAGCTGAATTTGGTACGACTTGCTTCACTTATTCTTAGTTGTATTTAGCTGGTTTGTGGTTGGTTCAAAACTTTTAAAACTTACCTTTGAGAAAATTTTGTACCTGTAATTATGCATATTTTAATACAACACAGACTAACTAGCATGCTTTTACTTAAATTGGCAGCCATGTATGAAAATATTTGCACATGTTAAGGTTCTGCCTGGCTGGTGGTAGTATTTTGTGTGTCCAAACCTAAAATCACAGGATTGCTATAAGTGACCCAGGTACACTAATCATGAGTCTCATTGCCTCTGTGCGCAAGGCGCTAAACTGACGTGCATTCTTTACATCTGGAACTTGAACTTGTCTCGTGAAATTCTTAGTGGTGACCGTATCATTTTATTGTGCGATAATGAGAGACAAGTGTGCTGCACATCCCTCTACAACTTTAAATTTCATGCACTGGTGTTTCTATGCCTAAAAATGATTGTGAAAATGCCCATTTTAGCCATTTTAACTTTGTAAAAATGCATGCTAGAAACAGGAAATCTGATATTTTAATTATTTGTTTACAGACACTTTCCTGTCCTTGTATGTTTTCATAGTCTGATACAGGCTTTCATTTGCGAGGGGGTGTTGGGTTTCATTTTTGACATATTACCAACACTGGCTGAGAAAAAAAAAATTCTTTAGTGAAGCATACTTTAAAAGTTAAGTACATAAATAAGAAGTCTAATGGATTATGATAATTGCACTAGAAGTGTAATGGATTGTTAATTTGTAATTTTTTACATTTTCAGTACTTAGTTAANGTTCTTTAGTGAGGCAGACTTTAAAAGTTAAGTACATAAATAAGAAGTCCAATGGATTATGATAATTGCACTAGAAGTGTAATGGATTGTTAATTTGTAATTTTTTACATTTTCAGTACTTAGTTAATTAAAAGTTTTTTGAATGTACAGATGAACTTTGAGTATCAATTATAGGCTATTTACGGTAAAGTGAGCACTTTTGAAAGCCCTCTGATTTAGAATAATAGTCAATAAATATATTTTGTTTTAACCTTAGACGTTAACTTCCGAGTGGGTGGAATATACACACTGTGTTTATTATTTACACAGCAATATTTATTTTAAAATGTGTTTAAAGGATAAAATGTGGTTGAAAGTAAAAATTAACTTGGGCCTCAAAAGCTATCACTTTACCGTGAACAACCTATACAGTAGACTCTGATATGAAAACGCGTGTACCAAAAAACCGTATCCACAGTTAATTTTCAGTGGTCTTAGGAAAACTCCTATACAAATAGTGACAGCTACCCGCTTGTATCTTTTATAGGATGTTGTGTCAATCAAAGTATATTTTGGTCCCGTCACCTAATATTTCCCGCAACGATCGTTTTTAAGCTGGTTGTTTATGCAAACGTCTAGTATCTGGATGTGAAATACGTCACGTGTGCTACCGCTTATCACTGCTCTACAGCGTGTGGCCTTCCCACCATGTCTGCGGCGCACTGCGTGTCTGGCTTGCTACCTGAAAATGCTACGCAATAAATTTTAATGAGGAATTATTATTTGCAAAAATGTTTTCTTTTGTGATGAAAAGTCGTTTTTTCCTATAAAGTTTGGTGTTTTATTGTATCTGGCATAAAATCAACATGATTTTAAAATTAAATAGTAATTTAACTCAATGGACAGCATCTTCGCGAATAAAATTATATGCCTAGAAGCATATACTTGAGCGACTTGTATTACCAAGCGTAAAGATCATTTTCAGTAACTTTCTGCAAGGAAATCAGTGAATTTATATTAATTTATTTTAATAGACTTGTGTCTCTTGAATGAACTGATATCCTATACGGGCCCATTCGACACCTTTTGTCGTCTAATAAGTAAGCACCGAGCCCGAGTGAAGCAAAACTCGTGTCAGGGAAAATGAGAGGATGTGGTTTTGAATGATTAATTATTAAAAGACAGTGAAGAAATAAATTTTAATCACTCTATTTATTTATTCCTGTCTCAAAATTACAGTTTGTTGCAGTGAAATATAATTAATTACTAAAAGACAGACATTTGCCTTGCGTGCAAGGTGTCACCAACATAAGTAGATAGCGGCAAGGAGGGGTATATTGTTTCAACTCTCCCGCAGTTTCCCCTTCGCCTTCACATCCGCCCAATCGATAATCTCTCCACGCGCTCTCAGCTGATTGAGTGCACATGGGACATTTAAAATTTACCTTGCATTCTGTGTTATATTATTTTCATTTTCAGAAGGTTTGAAAGTTTTAGGTCGGCTTGCATTTGGTGTTGGATTACAGTATTTTGAGGTGTTATATTCTTTATTTAAACGAGTTAAGGTAAAATGTTTTTTAATGTATTATTTACAGTAATACTTTTAAAACTCTCATTTTTGTGTTTTTTAAACTTTATTCACAGATAGTGTACAGCTCTCATTATACTCAAAATGAAGTATAATGAGATGATCAGAAATTGTATTTTATGGATGTATATGTCAGAACCTTCATCTACTGAAATCCCGTATGTAATGACTTTTTTGACAGTCCTCTGAAAAACTGCAAATGGGGAGTCCACTGTACCGCAATATTATATATGTATCGATTTTGTGAAAATAAATAGGGACCTACTTTCCANTCTACTTTCCAAAAATAAATGTTGAGTGGCCCTTTTTACAAGTACATAATGAGTTTTTTTTTTTTCCCCATTCTGGATATTTTTTTTCATTCTGGATCTGTGCACACGTGCATGTATGCACACCAACACACATACACTCACACATGCCCGTATGCACACACACATTGCACACATCATGCATGCACACACACATTGCACACATCGTGCATGCACACACACACACTCACACTCTCTCTCTCACTTTCTCTCACACTCTTAGCAACACACACACTCTTGCGTGCACACACATTCTTACGCACACAAACACACACACTCTCTCTCTCATGCTCATCACTTTCTCACTCTCATCACTTTCTCACTCTCATCGCTTTCTCTATCTCATCACTTTCTCACTCTCACACTCCTTCACGCACACACACTCCTTCACGCACACACACACTCCTTCACGCACACACACACTCCTTCACGCACACACACACTCCTTCCCGCACACTCACACTCCTTCACGCACGCACTCACTCTCACATGCCTGCAATCACTCTCACACGCCTGCACTCACTCTCACATGCCCGTGCTCACTCACATGCACTTGCTCGCTCACTCTCACTCACTCACATGCACACACACATGCTTGCTCACACTCTCATGTGCTTGTTCACTCTCATGTGCTTGCTCACTCACACACGCTTGCTCACTCTCATGTGCTTGCTCACTCTCTCATGTGCCCGTTCACTCTAACATGCCAGCTAACTTGCGTGTTCACTCACTCTCTCACTCTCACTCACACTCACACGTTCGCTCAGTCTCACTCACTCACATGCTCACTCACTCACACACCTGCTCACTCTCACATGTTCGCTCACTCTCACATGCTTGCTCGCTCTTGCACACTTGCTCACTCTCGCACACTTGCTCACTCTCGCACACTTGCTCACTCTCGCACACTTGCTCACGTGCTCTCACGCTTGCTCACACTCATGCTCACTCACTCACGCTCACTCATGCTCACTCACTCTCTCACACACACTCTCTCTCTGACACATGCACATACATACACACACTCTCACATATGCACACACACACACACACATGTTTTTTAGGGTATTATGTTAGGACTTCATACTTTAAGGTACTATCTGAGAACCTTGNTGCACACTTGCTCACTCTCGCACACTTGCTCACTCTCGCACACTTGCTCACGTGCTCTCACGCTTGCTCACACTCGCTCACACTCATGCTCACTCACTCACTCATGCTCACTCACTCTCTCACACACACTCTCTCTCTGACACATGCACATACATACACACTCTCTCACATATGCACACACACACACACACACACACACACACACACATGTTTTTTAGGGTATTATGTTAGGACTTCATACTTTAAGGTACTATCTGAGAACCTTGCTAAATTAAAAACCTTTTCTGAAATTAAATCTTTTCTCGGCTTTGGGGCAATTGTGTAGGTCTCATACATTCCAAGAAAATATGNCACACACACACACACACATGTTTTTTAGGGTATTATGTTAGGACTTCATACTTTAAGGTACTATCTGAGAACCTTGCTAAATTAAAAACCTTTTCTGAAATTAAATCTTTTCTCGGCTTTGGGGCAATTGTGTAGGTCTCATACATTCCAAGAAAATATGTTTTTATGAAAATTAATTTTGTGTTTATTATTTACATATCTGAGGACTTTGAAACTAGTAATACTATACGAGGACCTGAAGAAGTTCCCGCCTTTTCAACCATTGCTTAAAACACACATTATTTTGCAAAGTGAGGACCTACCATAAGTTTCTACTATGGAAAAAAATTTTTTCAGGAGTTATACGCGTCCAAACAAACTGATACAACATTTATATATATATAGATTTGTCATTACAACCATATTTTGTTACATTAATCTTAACCATTTTCCCATTAATGGGGGACAGCTCATTGAGAGTATGGNGTCATTACAACCATATTTTGTTACATTAATCTTAACCATTTTCCCATTAATGGGGGACAGCTCATTGAGAGTATGGTAAAAGTACGTCCCCCAGTTAAAGCACATGTCAACATTAATGCCAAAATGTACATTTCATCACCAATGAAGGTATGCAGAATATGCAAATTTTACTTGCCCAACTGTAATATATATCAAATTCCCCCTTCATAAACATCCAGTATATACACACACTATACAAACTAATTTTTTTTCAGTACGTTGAAGCCTCGAGGATATACAACAGGAAACTTCCTATGACTTGAATGAGACCACACTCACAAACAATGAATATGAAGATCCCCTCGCAGATGGCCAAAGTGTTTAAAGTGAACAGTGGTCACCTGTTCAGCCCTCATNAACAATGAATATGAAGATCCCCTCGCAGATGGCCAAAGTGTTTAAAGTGAACAGTGGTCACCTGTTCAGCCCTCATAGTTCAATAATAGGAAATGTAATTACAATACAAAGAGCATAAAAAAACCAAAAATGCAAACAGGTACAATAACCGCTACAATGAAAGAGCTGAAAGATTTAAATAAATTATTCTGTGCCCCTTCTCCTTCTCTAATTACACTGACTACCATCCATCGTTGAGGTTGAGTGTAAAATTATGGGCAAGCAGGTTCTTTTAGATCAGTAAATTGGGCACACATTTAATGATTTCTTAAAAAAATAAATAAATAATTGATCACACTGCAACGTAGTTCAACTACAAGAAGGTGAACGGACTCCTTAATGTCTCACTAATGGCGAGGTTATTAGTGACAGATTAAGCTTCTCAGAGAAGCAGGAAAGAGGAAGGAACCAGCCATGGCTTTTACAAAGGAACCATCCCAGTATCCACCTGGAGTGATTTTGGAAAATCATGGAAAACCAAAATTAGGATGGCTGCACGGGGAATTGAACCTGCATATTCACGAATACGAATCCGGTGGTTTATCACTGCAGCACTTCGCTTGGTGCATATTAAAAATGTGTGCATAAAATGTTTCTTGATATTTGTGACAGTTTGTCATACAATTTTGTCTTGTTTTTTTTTTAATTTGATTTATCCCCCCCGATAATATAAAATGCAGACAGGACATAACCTGTATCTGTAGCTATCGTAGCAGAATGAATTTCCAATTACATCTTATTAACTTCTTTAGTGCACAACGTTTACAAATGATGACAAAAGCAGAATATCTAGCCATCCATCCTAATTTTGTTTTCAATGGTTTCCCGAAATCAGTCAAGACAAATAGCTTTTGTAAGGAAACGTCCTGGGCATGACACGTTTCTTTCCCAGTTCCCTGTGTTGTGTTTTGTTGTGTGTGTCCAATGACCTCACTCGACCAGACGATAATACTCGTGATTTGCTGATGCCAATGTTTGGGAGTAACTTAGCGAAAGTCACTAGCTACGCACAGTAAAGAGTTACCGTGAAGTAATTTTTAGAGCAACTCTTAGCATTTTTCTTCACAGGGTAACTTGTAACTTAACTTATTTTCAAATTTGTTGTATCGCTCATATAAAAAGTTACTCAATAGTTTCTTTGTTTCTCAAGCATTACCCTTATAAAAACTGTACGTCAATTCTGTCCAAACATTTTGCATTTCCTTCTTTTTGGACATTATTGCCCTAGATGATTAGAATTTGCTTAAAACCAATTTTAAAACTCCGTACATGTGAACAATACACTTCCAAAATGGCAGCATTTGTTTTGCTCTCACTCCCAGTGTCTGCAGTGTATAGAGTAAATTTTTAATCCATGTCTTGAGACAACCTGATGGATTTCTTTTTTACTCAAAAATAAAATAAAAGACCTTGAGATATGTATGATTTATTTATGAAGTAGCATAAATTAATTATTTCATTAATAAAATCTAGATTGGTTTCTTTGAAGGAATATATAACTAAAGCATGATAATGCTATTTCTGTAAAAGTGTTAGGGCACTGAAGTGCAAATTCATTTTTTTCCGAGACAGATATCTAGGATATTTGTGTGCACTGCTTTAAGAATCAAACTTATAAATTTTAAGCTGTAGCTTATTGATGCCCTGTTTTATGCAGTAAGGATAATATGGGGTGGGTCCTTCCTGACGCACACATCCATGTCTTACTAGGGAATTCATCTTAGAGAGCCTCATATTGTAATTTAACTGGTCAGAATTATGCTATAAGTTCGGCTAATCTGTACGTGTTTTGCGAAAACATACATTTTGAGGATTATGATAATGTCACTCCAAAATTAGAAATTCTTAATCACAGTGTAAAAGTTTATTTTTGTTATGATTCAATCCGTGGACATAAGAGTGTATCGCTTTAATTGTCAAATCGAGAACTTCTATGAGAGAGCAAAAATATACATTTAGAGGACCATGATAATGTTATTCCATATTCCAAAACGACAAATCTGGAACCTGAGTGTGGAGTAATTTCTTTTTATGGTGTTATCCGAGGACACCAGTATTACTGACACCATTATCATACCTAAATTACTAATAAAATCTCATTTCCATACGTAAAAAATTTCTTATATGTTATATATTAGCATTGCAAACATTTTTCAAATATAGTAATGAATATATTTACACTCAAACATTTTGTGTATATTATTGTGGTTAAAACGCCATCACCTTGTTTGCAAATAAAATAAGACGATGCCTTCTTAGAAAGATACTGTATTATATATTGCCGTATCACTCTGTTCTTATGCTGTAAATGATATTTATTCATGTTTTTATGTTCGCTTTCAGCCATGTTTCGTAAAATTCATTATCATTACTCCAACATTTTTAAAAACTGTATTAAATTAATAATGTAATATTTCCTTTAAGAAGGAAACAAATTATTGGTTATTTCATTACCAAAATAAAACCTTTAATATGAATCACAAAGGATTCACATTACAGAAATTGAGTAATCATCCAGGTGTATTTCTTGATGCACACTTTTCATTTGGAACACTGTGTCTTTTCTGACACGTTAATAGGAACATAAGTTTGCCTTTATTTTACTGTAGAGGGTTATTTTCTCTTTTTACAGTCAAATAGGTAATTGAATATTTACCTCTCTGCACTACCATATGTTTGAAATCTTTGTGGTCCTCATTTTAACCTTGAGGTGAGAAGTCTTTATATTTCAAATTTCAAACAGAAACTTCTGATTTGCTAGTGGCATGTGTAAAAAGGTCCTCGCAATGAATATAGAGAATCACATTCAAACACAGGGTGTTAAATTTTTTTGACACTAGCACCTGGCCAACATTAGTATGAACCACAGGTGACATTCCTGCCTATCAAAACGAGTACTTTTTATTTTTGTGAAATATTTTGCTAGGGAACATAAAATATGATGGACAGTACAGTAATCCAATGACCCTAGTCAGGTTCTCGTTTTGCAAAAGGTCTTCGGATAGCTGTTGAAAAACCACACGGAGGTCCTCAGATCATACGCAACACACGCTTACTCGCACACACGTTCACTCGCACACACACTCACTTGCACACACACACACACACACACACACAGTGTGTTATTTATTAGGTCAGTAAAACTTGAACATTTTCTTTCAGAGAGAACAGCTTCGTGACCATGAAGAAAGGGTTCAGAGGTTAGAGACGGAACTGGAGGATCACCGTAAGCATCCACCTGAAAGAAATGCCAAGTCTCTCACCGTACAAAATTACAAGGAAAAAGATGTTTTCCTGCACTTTGAGGTAGCTGAATATTGTAATCCTTGTTATTTTCTTCATGTTTTTGTTGTATGTCTTTCACATGAACAAAAACGTAGCTACCAAATTTACCTGAATATAAGACATTTTCTATGAATTCTACAAAATACTTAGCTACTAAGGTTTTGGGTATTTATTCATTAGGAAAATCACTTCGTAAAGTGCAACTATGTTTGTTGAACAGAGGTTGTGGATGCTTCTAAGTTACGCTGACTTAGTATGTAGGTTCTTATCATTTGCGTGGAATTCCTCCACTACTAGGTACTAATGCCATTCCCATGTCACAACTAACAGCGTTGGAAGCAGTGTTCCACACTTTTAGTTATGCACTAGGGACCTGTGGGGCCAAGGTAAGCCACAGGTGTGTGTGCGCTTGTAAGTGCGTGCATGCATCATGTTTAGATGTGTCATTTGCTCTGCTAGTGGAGATCTGCAAGTTGTAAGGCAAACTGTGAAGACTCCTTCCCTACGTGTGTGTGTGTGTGTGTCTCTCTCTCTCTATCTCTCTCTCTCTCACACACACACACCCATGCACGAACATGCACACGCGCACGCACACTGTTGCTTTTGAAGTACATGCAATGCTTCTTTTTCCTTGCATATCTGTCTTACTGTACATTCACCAGCATAACATGCTTTTTCTGTCAAACTGTGTTTAATTGTTTAAAGTTTATGATTTCGGGAAATTCTTTTTTTAATGATATAGTTGGAAATTCTTTTTTTAATGATATAGTTAAAAAAAATGCATTCTAAAAGATTTTAGATTCACCTTGTTTGTGAACACAGAAACTTTACACATATGCAAATGAAAAACAGTGAGGATCTTTCAAAGCCCGTCGCGTACTTGCTACTGGGGCTACAGGCTAGAGCATACACCAACACTGTGTGTGGAGTAAGGCAACTGTTGCACTATGCATTGTCTTGTGTCAACTAAGCATGAGTCAAGACTTTTTCATCTGCTCTTAAAGCAACATGGAAAAATGTAGATATACCTATGACCTATGGTTTCCTTTTAGGAAAAGAACAAATAATGTCCTTTATTCAGCAAAAATTGTTTTGAGTTCATGCCAGCTGTCATGCTCATATCTTAACAATGGAAAACACGAAAGGATAAGGATAGACACGTAGGATTTTCACTGGCTTGTTCAGAAAAATGAGCCTGTTGCAAAAAGTGACTGAATTTTAATGAAATATTTTANTGTCTTACTGTACATTCACCAGCATAACATGCTTTTTCTGTCAAACTGTGTTTAATTGTTTAAAGTTTATGATTTTGGGAAATTCTTTTTTTAATGATATAGTTGGAAATTCTTTTTTTAATGATATAGTTAAAAAAAATGCATTCTAAAAGATTTTAGATTCACCTTGTTTGTGAACACAGAAACTTTACACATATGCAAATGAAAAACAGTGAGGATCTTTCAAAGCCCGTCGCGTACTTGCTACTGGGGCTACAGGCTAGAGCATACACCAACACTGTGTGTGGAGTAAGGCAACTGTTGCACTATGCATTGTCTTGTGTCAACTAAGCATGAGTCAAGACTTTTTCATGTGCTCTTAAAGCAACATGGAAAAATGTAGATATACCTATGACCTATGGTTTCCTTTTAGGAAAAGAACAAATAATGTCCTTTATTCAGCAAAAATTGTTTTGAGTTCATGCCAGCTGTCATGCTCATATCTTAACAATGGAAAACACGAAAGGATAAGGATAGAGACGTAGGATTTTCACTGGCTTGTTCAGAAAAATGAGCCTGTTGCAAAAAGTGACTGAATTTTAATGAAATATTTTATGATTTTATGGGCACATCTGCAAAACATTTTGCTCAACTTGCTATGGCCACTGCGATACTGCGAACTTGACAACAGCACACAGCCATGATATGTCACTGGCCTAGTATGTAAATTTAAGTGTCATGTTTTTACTAACAACATAAAAATTTAGCAGTTTGTCTGCTCTGGCAGTTTCCTAATAGATATAAAATTTCAAATATATCTCATATGTGCTTTATCAATTTATGTTTCTACGATAATCAAATGTTTGTTTTTACATATAGAATTGTAATTTATATTACTACAATTGAGATTTCACAATACTCTTAATATAATGGAATGGACGCTTGATAAATGTTGCTACAAGGCTTACTAATGCTTGCCGATAGGCTAACGCTGTGTGGGCAAGAAGGTCTGTTTCAGGAATAGGTGCATATGCAATGTGTGCACATGCACGTGTGCGCACACGCTCTCACTTTCTGTTTCTATTACCCTCTCTTACATAATACTCTCTCTCTAGGGCCCCCTCCTCTGTCACTAGACCCCCTCCACTCTGCCACTAGATCCCCTCCCCTCTGTCACTAAATCTCCTCCCCTCTGTTCACTAGACCCCTCTCCTCTATCACTAGACCCCCTCTTCTCTGTCACTAGGCCCCCTCTTTTCTGTCACTAACCCCCCTCATTCACACACACACACACACTAACNCTCACATACACACACACTATCCCCCTCCATCTCACATACACACACTATCCCCTCCATTTCAGATTCACACTTACTTTCTACCCCCCCCCCTTTTTTTTTTTTCTTTACTACCTCACGTACACACTGTTTCACACTGGCACTCACAATATGCACCTGCCAACCTGAGTAACTCGAAATTGGCTATGTTTAAATATTTTAACTGTTTTTTCTTTTAGTTTTTAATCTTCGCAGATGTATTAGATGATTGTGATCACGTATACATTTACTACATTTTTTAAGTATTAATATTGTAAGGATTCTTTGCATGGAGAAAGATGTGTGTATATATATATATATATCACTTTTTCAAAAGTACAATGTTGTTTGGTGTTGTACTGGCTGTATGGTCTACAGATGGCTGAAAATTCTGTGGTGTGGAGTTAATGCTGAAACTACATACATTACATACATTCTTTCTGGTATGAAATACATTTATCCTAAATTCATTTTCATGTTTGAATTTTAAAGGTATTTAATTAAACTATTAAGAAATAAATTTACAATTTAAATATGTATACTTACTGTTTATAACAGGACATACTGATTGATTTTTCATGATATGTATCCGATTACTTATTAGATATTTCAGGAGCAGCAGAATTTTAGAGAGTTGTGCTATGTGGTTGCTTTGAATGTTTGCATTAGCTGTGTTATTGTTTTTCCGTAGCTGAAGAGGTACAAGACATACGCTTACCTCCTGCGTTCAAGAGTTGCTCAATTCCCGGAGCTGGATGTTCCACCGAGCGTGACTGAAGGTGAAGACTGCGAAGGACTGGGAGGCGTTGTCCCCCCACCAGTGCCGGACAGGCGCTCTGCCACCAACAGGTACAGTTATCGGGCAGCCATCTACAGCGGGGGGAGCAGCTCGCGGGACAACGGGGGAGACCTGGGCTGACGCATGATGGGAGTGTTCTCCGCTTGTGTGCTGTGATTGGACGGTGTCCAGCCACCGCCCTTTGCTTCTTCGCTGCTGCTTTCAGTTGCCTTCATGCAACTACTTTCCCTGCTTGAGTTAACCCTTCCTGAGGTACCTACCGGCTTCTTGCAGGGTAAATAGTCATGAGAATGATTGGCATTTACTATTCTTAGTTTCACATATTAACATGCTGTGGTGATGCTTCAATTTTTATAAAAAAAATAATAACTTAACTTTTTTTCCAAATCAGTTACAAATTTTTTTTTATGTTGAAATCAGCAGACTTTTTAGCTACCAGCATGTCTGAAATTTATACTTGTTGTCAATTTTGAATTTGCAGTAAATAACAAATTATTTTAATTTAATTATTATGTGCATGAATAGCTAATAATGGAAACCAGAAATAATTTGGCTTTTCAGCAAATTTTTTTGCATACAGTTTATATTGATAATAAATGGTGAAATGTTGTATATTCTCAGAATCTCAGTATTCCAAAGTTTTAAAATACAGTAAAACTCTATTAAGATGTTTTTCAAGGGACTGAAAAAATAATGCTTACTAACCAGGAAAACTTTTTAAAAGGGTCCAATTACACATGTGCATATATATAGACAAGGTGCAAAATTATTAAACTTATTAAGCATGAAAACTTCTTAAAAGGGTTTCACTGTATATTTTCAGTTTTTAATGACAACTGTTTCATTTGTGTAGAATTGGCAGTTACTGGTAGCTACTGGTATGTTTTGACTTTCTGGGTGGTAATATAGATAATGATAGAGTCTAAACTCGTAGGTTTGTGGCCAGATGCACAAAGGTGAAAGTAATGTAACTGTGGTCTTTAAGTTTTGTACGCATCATGGAATGTGTACTGAACCATATTAAACAGTCACTTTCAAGACAGGAGCAGCTTCAGTGTCATTTCTGTAGGAATTTGTTTCTCAAACCAACATTATTGATGCAGTTTTTTTATTGGCGTTGGTAAGGTTGCAGTTGTGCAGTGTGATTTACAGTTGCATCAGGATGGTCATGTGGTAGTGTTTCCACATGGCTGTTACTGATTACCATGCAAAATTCATAATTAAGGATTTATGCCATACTTAGACAACTGCCACGTGCTTGGTATTGCAACATCCAGGAGCCACCATTCATATGAAGAAGAGTTTCAGTATAGTTGAAGTATTTACGCTAATGAAGAAATCTGTTTAGACAGTATGGAATGGCTAGGTGGTTTCTACAAGTTGAAGAAACTGTAAAATTGTAAGGCTTGTCAGACAGCTAAGAGCCTTTGTATACCCTTGCACTGAGAGATTGTGTGAAGAAAACTCTTGGCTGTTATGCCATCAGAGATGGAGGCATAAAAAAAAGTGGAGAGTCTACTATATCAATGATATTACTTTTCATCATAACTATATTTTGTTCACAAGCAGCAAATTTTACAATCCAAAATTTTCAAAAGTTATTCCAATATGCTAATACTATTTACAATATTTCGTGTTAGTTATTGTAATGTGTTGTATTCCGGTGGCAGATGTAAAATGCCAATGTTGGGCATTACTATTTTTTTTATACTATACTATCAGGAAGTAAATTGCTATTGTGCAACAAAAAGAGAACCACTTGCAATTCTAATTGCCATTTAGGACACATATATGCCTATTATATGGTATGTAAAATACGTACTCTCAACTTCAGTTGTTTACAATTTCTTAACCAATTGCAGGCAGTCATAAAATCTTACAGGTACCCAAGGCCTGCATTGAACTTAACTGCATATTTTGGCAAACCAGCAAAATAGTTCTAATGTCATTTCTTCTCAGATCCACAATCACTGATTTACTGCCGAATCACGTGCACACCCTGATTAAAATAGTTTTAAAATGTGTATGTTTAAAGGCAAGGCTTGGCTCTCATTTTTTAATTACTTTAGAAATGCTGGACATGACACAAGAGGAAACATCAATTTCTCCCGTCAATATATTTAACGAGCTGAAACACTTTTACCTTAGGGTGCAATGCGATTAGTCACACAACCACAGTTGAACAGGGCAGTAAATGGGATAATACCACAATCCTGCAGCAAGCTGGTGGATTACAAATTTTGTGAGAAATGAGATACTCATTTGTGGCCAGCCCTGTACCGTAATTTGGCTGTCAACTATTTAGCCCAATAACATCTGTGAGAACTGCCGCTATTTAGCGAGACTTTATTGGCATGTTCAGATTATTTCCAGTTCATATATAGGAAATGCATGTTCATGAACATAAATTAACTTATAATCAATGTGACGCTGATAAGACATTAAACTTTATTATGAAACATAGCAAGTCAATAATTGTGTTTGTAAAGTATGTCGTGTAACGCCTTTTGAGTAGAAGCCTCGCTGACCCCCTTCGCGAGCGCCTACCAGTTGACACGTGTCACGAGGCAGGTGAACAGCCAGATCGGATCGCAGTTACACGTGTCAAGGTTGTGCCGAGTAAGAGCTGGCATATTGCCGGAGCACCCAGATAGTGTTACGTACATACGTAGGATAGCGGGAGAAATCGCAGAGCCAAGCAAGAGCACCTCTAGCTTCACGCCTGAGAAAACGGCTGACCAATTGAAAGTGAGAGGCCACGAATACTCCTCACCCCTACCACTCTTGTAGTCGAACCGCGGAAAAATAAGCTGAGATGGTAAATTCAAAGGGCAGATCAGGTGAAGAGGGCGGGGGCTTGGAAGTGCTTGGTACGCACGTGGCTGAATGGCTTTGTACTGAAGGCAACCGCCTCTCCCCTTCCCCCAATAAGAGACACACGTGCCGAGACTTAGGGAGGAAAGCTGGAGAGCATATAAGCGAATTTATGTGAGAAGAGGGAAACAGTTCATTATCACCGCGCCGAGGNTCTCCCCTTCCCCCAATAAGAGACACACGTGCCGAGACTTAGGGAGGAAAGCTGGAGAGCATATAAGCGAATTTACTCGAGAAGAGGGAAACAGTTCATTATCACCGCGCCGAGGGAAGAGTTGCATCAAGGAATCGCAAGAGGACGTGAGCACGAGCCCGAACAGCAGTCCAGTGAGACTACACCAAATGCGGGCCTTTTTCCAAGGCCTACCACTTCGCCAGAGCTCATCCCCAGATGACAGCATACCAGCACCCACAGCAGAATAGTTAAGTATCAAGTCGCCGCACCACCTCCACCACGAAGTCGCCCCAGTTAATAAGAGTAGCAAAATTAGAGTACCACACCTCGGAAGTGTTGCTATATGTTGTTTTTGTTCAAACTTGAGACAATATAATTATCCAGTTAAGTGAAACGTCAAAAGACTACCTTATTGAAAAACCTTTAACCTTCTAGGCACCTTATAGTCTATGCTTGGAGGAATTAACTACGACCCTATAAACCACCAATATTCCACAGGTGGGGAATAGCGTCAAGTAATTTTTTTTCCCCTGCAAAGTTCATGTTCAATTATCTCTGGCGTAATACCATCTTGATTTTGAAATTATATATTAATTTAATTCAACAAGCAGACGTCTTGTCAATAAAATGATACCACAGAAGTGTGCACATTTGACCTTCCTTTGTCACAAAACATCTTTAAACATGAAGCAGTGCATACGTTTTACCAAACATGAGTCCATTTTCAATGACTTTTTTGTGGAAAAATCAGAGAATGTGTTATTGATATATTAATTTATTTCAATAGATACAAGTTTTTTGAATAAACTGATATCCTTGAATAACATATCAGATACCCCGTTATCACCAAATAAAGCACAAGTTCCGAGCAAGCCAGCCAGCCGGAGTGCTGTGTAACTTATACCAAGTGCAAGAATGTAGTTTTGAACTATCAATTATTGAAGGTCATAAAGAAACTGATCTAATAACCTTATTTATTTTCCTCTGTCTCAAAATTCTTACTTTTGTTTAAAAAAAAAAGTAAAATAATGTTTATTACTTCCAAATGAGGCTTTTACCAAATAAGTGTCTTGTCATACTATCGCCAAACGAGTGTATGCGGTGTCCACAAGTTAAAAATTAGCTCCAAGCTGCTTTTTTTGAAAGCGAAGAAAGGATGTGAGACTGAAAGTGATATATTGTAAAGTGGTGGGAAGGCAAGAGTGCACACAGCACATGACCCATGACTTAAGAGAAGAATGTTTACTCTACCACCTGTTGAGCCTCTGGCCTGTAATACATAATTTATTGCTTTACGCCATAACAAAAAAAGTTAAGACTGTGGCGGCATTTTGGGAAACACACCGACTTGAGCCACAAAAGACCATCATTTTTGTAATACCGCACAGAATTTCTTACTTGTTACCCTAATAACCTTCATTTATTAAAAAAATTGTACTTGGATATGAATTTGTTCTTATTTCCCCCCCTGTTTGTGCACTGCAATGTCAAATAAAAATTGTCTTTATTCCTTCTTTCCGCATTTCAGCCCAAGTGTTTTTATTATTATAGGGTTTCTGGGCTACTGAACCCTGGCACGTTACAGCAAGCTGGCCAGCAGGGGCCGGCAGGCGCGCGTGGGTAACATTAGCGACCTTCATGGAAGGGGTTGATAGTTATGTCTTGGTGAATAGTGTCTATTTTTAGATCATTCTTCTTCAGAGTTGTCCAGGAGTGGGGAAGAGAATCGCAACATTTAGCAGCCAAAATAATTGCTAAGAACTTAGTTTTTGCCCTATTTCCTTCCAATTTTTTCTAGCCAAATTTTGTGCGGTTCCCCAATAAAGGGTCTTTACTTTGAGGGTATCGTTATGACTGGGGTCGCTTTGTCGAGATTTGACTGTATCTGTGGCCATAGTGTTGGAGCATCAGAGTAAATGTACCTTTAATTACGGAAGTGTTAAATAATTGACATAATTTTTATTAATACTTAATTTATTTCAGAAGTCTGAGAAAATGGGATATATGATGTCCTGTCCCATGTTCACACAGGTTAATTCTTTCAGCCCCAGAATACAAGAAATCCTGTACAATATGGAACAGTTTGCAACCCTAAAAGAGGTTACCNGGTTAATTCTTTCAGCCCCAGAATACAAGAAATCCTGTACAATATGGAACAGTTTGCAACCCTAAAAGAGGTTACCAAAGAGGATGCTAGGATGGCATTTGTGGATAGGGGACAGAGAGAGACTGATGGAGAGTTAAAGTTGAACTGAAGAGGTGGAAAAGAGAGAGAGCAGTTGTCTTAAGTGACGATGCAAGATGATTTAGAGGATGAACAAAATAAGATGAGAGGAATTTGTTCCAGGCAGACCATGCCAACGGCAGGAAACTTAGGAGATATTGACCATTTATAGACATACAGATAATTAACATTAGCCACATGATGNCCATGCCAACGGCAGGAAACTTAGGAGATATTGACCATTTATAGACATACAGATAATTAACATTAGCCACATGATGGTAAACGCCAGTGCTAAGTACCTGTATGCGTTTCAAGCCTTGGGTGAGTTCTGGGACATTTCCTGGCTCAAGTTATTGATCACATCATCGGGATGTAGCTTAGGCAGCCATGTTTTACTTTACGTAGCCACAACAGTAATCACCACCTTTTTTCTAGAGGAAGATGCCAAAGACTGCAGCTACGCAGCTGAGAAACGTTGTTTAATAAAAGAGGTTGCTGAAAACTTTGCGCCACAATCACTAAAAAATAGGTTCTACTATATTTACTCAAATGTAAGGCTCTCCTTTTTTCCCCAAACCTATAGTTTCAAAATTATGGGGAGGGGGCGACTTACATTCGAGGCTATAGAACGTTATTTTAAAAAAGTTGGTATTCTTATAAGAACTCTGTCTCCTGGTCATAAATCCCATATTGTATAGTAATTTATTTACGTTAAACATATGTAGCTTGGGTGGATGCCTTCCTTCATGTTTAATGTAAACAACCAGTTGTGCAGGGATATGAGAACCTTCCCCCTCCCCCTGCACTATTCACTTACTCTCCCCATCTCCTCCTCTATCCCACACATGCTTTCTCTCTCTCGGGTGGCTGGGCTCTGTCAGTAGGAAGTGCTCGTGACCTTGACNGGTTGTTTGTCATAATATGCAGGTAAGTGGTAACATTATTTAAATTTATTTGTATTGATCTGTGGGTGGCCACACCAAGCCTAATTGGTACCAATATTTCCACTCCTTGAGAGGAAAAAAAATTGTAGAGGTGGTCATGGAAGGCAGAAAGTGACACATTCCAAACTGGGGGGAATGCGGGGGAGGCAAAAAAAAAATACAAACTGCAGCAGGACTCGTGGAGGATGGCATTTTACAGCTGCTGCAGCTTTGCAGTGTCCCAATGACTGCCAGCCATTCTTTTAACGGCTGACTGCCTTCACCTTATGAGTAGCAGAATACCCTAGCTTGTGTCGTGATGCTATAATTAACATCCGTGTTTTGTTTGTTGTGATCATTTTAGAGTTATGTAAAGACATCACTGCAGTTGCATATTTACGTTTATGCAATGCCAGCTGTACATTAAACCACTACAGTTTATTTCAAAATACAATTATTTTATAACTGTTAAAACTATCTGTTTCATTTTTCCACAGTTGTATTGTTAATAAGAATTTCCATTGTATGTAGTGTAAATTGTGTTATGGCGGTGGTTATTTGTCTCTTGGGAAAACAAATTACCTGTTGCTCATTTTGCATAGTGAATTGTTGATTTGTGTTGTACATAGATTATTTTTCATGTGGGAGTACACACTTTTTGCGAACATATACACTAAAAGAACTTTGCAGTGTTACGTAACATAGACTGCCAAGATAGACACGTGGTTAGGAATGCAGCGGCTAGCTGGACAAATTAGCATTCTGTATTGCCATGTTGCTGCATTGCCTTTGACCTACCCTTCCCAGCTAAAACTACCGCTGGAAAGAACAGGACATGCTTTTACCCCCATTTATATCCATTGGTCATAATAAAAGAAGGACCTTAAATTTGCTGGCAAACTTTTTCTTCAGTTCACAAATCCTGAAAACTAACGTTTGAGGGGGCCTTACATTTGAGTAAATGCTGTTATACTTCCTTGGTTGTACACATATTTTGACTGCAACTATTTTACAACTTGTTTTCTGAATATCGCAATCTCCATGCCTTCTGATAAGAATTGGTATTGGCTTGTTCTTTCACCTTTGGCTTCTCTGTGTTATTTTCTTTACTGTGTTTTTTTTTTTTGAGGTATTAAAATTTAACTATTTTACGTGTGAATGCCTCCTAATATTTCTTCCTCTTAGCATTTTGAGAGGTAATATTTTTTTGTGGATGTATCATCTGAGTGTGCAATAGTATATTACACACACAAATATGTTAGTTAAGGTTGTGAGTAGGCCGCCTGATGAAACTGGCTTGGCCAGCAAAACGTCGCGATCGTGCAACCGCGTGGAAAATGTGTCGTCCTTCTTTGTGTGTGTACACTGTGAGTACTTGAATTCCTGTCCTTTTATATATTTTTACACACACAAATGTTATCAGATACTACATATACAAAAATCATGAGTACAGATGATGAATTAGGACTTCTGCAACAAACTGTGAGAAGCCATAGATCTTGCAGTGAACATTTTTCATCAAACAACTCATATTCTCTGATGTGTCAATCAGGAGATACATGATTTTAAAAGTATGAGATGAATTCTGCATATACTGTATTTCTTGGAGTATCCTTGTTGTGAACAGTTTACAGAAGGTGTTCAACGCATCTATTCTGAAACTCATTACATAAATTATACCTTCGTAGCTGTGATTGTCTTACCTTGGCAAACATTTTAGGTCTATGCCTTGCCGTCCTCCAACGTGCCGTGGATGAAGAGATCCCGTTTTTTGAAGGTGATGTAGTAAGCAAACATTGTCTTATGCATGTGATGTCTGGCAGGAAACCACTTGGTACATAGAGAGTTATCTTCTGTTCCATCTAGCCTCCCTATGGGGCCACGGTAGTGTAGTGGGTAGACAACTCACTTCCCACCAAGACGATCTGGGTTCGATTCCCGGCGGGGTCGCCTCCAGATTTTCGCATGAGGGAATCATGCCTGACGATGCTGCTAGTCGGCTGGTTTTCTCGGGGATCTCCCATTTCCCCCGCCCTTGCATTCTGACGCTGCTCCATACTAACCCCGCTTCACCCTCACCAGCTCTCAAGATTTTTATGTTAAAGAGCCGCACAAATCTCTTTACTCACTCATATCCTCCCCATAGTACAATGTATTTGTGAGTTCAGGCAGGTCAAAGACGACCATTCTTAATGTATGATTGCGTTCAGTTATTTACGGTTTGTAACCTATTTATGTACAGTGCAAAGTTATACTATGGGGAGGGTAAAATGTCGTCACTTCATTCAGCATTTCACACATAAAAACAGGGGTGCACAACTTTTAAATGATGAGGCAAGAAACCATGAGTTGTTTAACAAAATATTATCCTCATTACGAGGTGACTCCTCAACATTTGTATAAGAGGTCCTGACTCGTCTTGTTTAGTGTACAGATAGCTCCATTGCTCCAAATTTAATACTCAAAATTCTTTGGGGATACAGGAAACCACATTGAAAGTTTTCTGTCAAGTAGTTATGGGCCTGAAACTAATATTGAGTAAAGAGTTAGCCTGCGAAGGATAAATTATAAATAAAAAAGAGATGTGATGTGATGGAGAATAACATATGACACGTGATGTCAGTTGACTGATGACATCATGGCCGCTCAAGGTTTTATTGAGCTGGTCGGAGACACGGGCTACCTAACTGGATTGACTTTATTGACTGCTGGCTGGTCCCCGGCCAGTGTATAAGCTGGGGGTGCGTGGCTTGACGGCACGGCACAAAGTCAAGTGTGGGCTTAGCGGTTCTCCACACTACTGGTGTGGACACACACTGGTTTACCTGCAGGGGCCACGGCCTGGAGTAGCTTCTGACTCGGCCGCTGTGGCTGCTGGTGCTGGCTGGAATTTGGGTCTGGTCCTTGGGCAAAGGTGGTGCTGGTTGGTGCCCGCGGAGGGCTGCTGGACCTGGTGGGTCGGAACCACGGGTTGGCTATGCCCAGCGGAAGTCCTTGGCAAAGTCTCTTGATGATTGGATGTGGCTCGCCGGCGATCTTGTGAGGTGTGGTTGAAAGAGGGTGTTGGGCCGGGGGGAGGGAGTTGAGGCCTCTCCAGTTGGTGGGCGGCTTGAGCTCATTCCTGTGGGGATTGACTGCTGAGGGCAGGTGGCACTGGGTTGCAGTCCAATCGGCTATGCTCAGAGGCAGTAGCTGCACTCTTAGCTCTCCACTTTGCACCACTCCTTTGAGTGAAGGGCACAGAGGAAGGAACTAAGGTCTACCACGCTAAGGAAGAGCAAGTGACAAAATTCCTTAGCTAAGTGTGCAGCCAGTCATGGCTAGGCCATCCAGACTCAGTCCTATATTCCAACCTGCAAACATAACAACGTGGTGGATGGAGCACTGGGCTGATCAGAATGTCTAGTTGCTTCGTGGGTGTCGTTCAGAAGGGGTCAGACCGCACAGAATCAGTCTTATCACTCCAAACGGCAAAAATAGCAACGCGGTGGATGGAGTGAATTGGCTGGGCTGGATGACTAGCCACCTTGTGGATTGAGTCTCTAGTGGTTGTGGCTCTACCTACGTGCGTACCAGGTGCCTTGGTGTACCTGATCCATAGTATGGGTGGCCATCTAATGTGTAAATTTTGAGACGAACGTGCTCCTGGTTAAGGGAGCCCGCAGTTTTACTTTAGGTTCGGCAAAGAGGGTTTCAATGACACTGTCTCCTGCTTTTCATTTGTAGGTGGACGTCCACTAGGCATTGAAGTCGCAGTCACCCTAGAAATAAGTACTCGTAAGTTACGTAAGATCATATGTTTACTCCCAGAGGAATAGACACGATGGCCCATACTAACTCCTAACTATCAAATGAACTATAACAGAAGTAAACTACGGTAATACCAGGTGAAGGGGACCGAGCAGATGCGGCTAGGTAGCTATCATACTAACTGACCCTAACTAACTCTAATGCTGTTGTTCAGAACGGTCTCGGGTGTCACTACCAAAGTGGTAGTAAGTGTAAACGGGGAGTTGAAGACTTCTTCGGGGTTTGAAGGTCTCGAAGATATCTTGAAGGTAGCGGTAGTCCTTCGTGAGGAAGGCGGTATTAAGTAGAGAGCTCCAGCACAAAGGTGATGGAGCAAGCTGCTGAGTATCAACTGGCGTTGTAATGATGCAGTATTATTAATTTTTGGGACACGTGTTTCATTTTCTTTCGTTTTTCCAAGCTTCATAATATTTTTATCGGGTTTGAAATTAAAAGCTGTGGTGGTTCGTTTTACCGCGATAGTTTGTTTATCGGGCATACGTTTGCCGTTTAACGTTTATCAGGCATCCGGTTGCCATTTTGAAAGTTGGAGTTTTGGTTAAGCGTCAGCATTAGATTAGCTTTTTTCAGACTGCGTCAACTGTTTTGCCCGAAGAGTTCCTACGACGCAGTTTCGATAACGTGAGGAGAGCGTGCGTGGCAGCCCACGCTAGGCCCTTATCTTAGGAGAGGGGGGGTGATAGGCAGGAAAAGTGCACGTGTGCCTGTCGCCTTCCGGCAGTTGATATTGAGCAGTTGAATGAAGTCAGTCGTCTGAAGCAGTCGTCAACTAGTGCTCGCCTAGGCCGCGTCGGGCATGGCGCTAACCCCCACACCGGCAAACTTGAACTTGCTAGATTATTTCTCCGCCGGTGTGGGAGGTCGCTGCATTTATTCTTCTTACGACACAAGTTTTTAAGAAATGAATTAATTCGTAAACGACTGTGGCGCTGTTCTGCACTTGTCTGGTTATCTGAAACCTGTTCGTTCTCTGAACTTCGTATGTGAACTGTGTCACTTGACTGGTAAAAAAAAGTATAGAACAAATACACCGGCACTTGACTTTATTTCATATTTAATTAGCGTCCATTTTAAAGAGTCTCGTGTTACTCCATCTTGAGCTAGTCGAGTGGTAAGTTATAGACGGGTGGCAACTTAAAGCCGGCTATAACTGTGCGCGTGCCACATTACAACGTTTTAGGGGCTGTGCGCTCACGTATATGGATGGCCGGCTTCAAGCTGAAGCTCTTTCCTTAGCGACAAGGGACGCTATCTCTCTGGGGATACTGGAAGTGCGGTTTTCCTCGTATGCTGGTTGTATCTCTCCTGCAAGCTTAGGGGCAGTGCTGGGCTGCTTGGCTGGCTTCTATCACATGCGGGGGGTGGCGTGACGTCTGACATAAGGGTGAAGATGATCTTGACTGCCTTGTCCATGGGTGCTTAGGGTGACGTGAAGATGAGGCAAAGTCTTATTTAATAAATATGTCAGTATGCGTCACGCGTCAAATATAACTTGTTTCATTTTAACTTTACCGGTTAAAAAATTTGGCGTCGCGTGCATTAAGGGCACTGCCTACATGCTGACAGCAGGAAATTTAAATAGGAAATTCCATGTTAAGGAAATTTCACTTCAGTGTGTTAATTTAAAGATAGGTGTTTCAAACAAAATGTATTCTTCACAAATGTTTTTGGAGAAGTTCCCTACGAGCGTATATTTTCAATATAGATAGGCAGTATGTACTATTTTGTAAAACATACATTTTAATAAATACTTGCAAACAACTCTGCTGTATGGAACTTCTGAAAAATTCTTGAAGAATTTGTTTTCGTTTGAAATGCCTGTCTTTAAAATTAACACACTAAAGCAAAATTTCCTTAACATGGGATTTCCTGTTTAAATTTCGCAGCTACCAGCCGGTAGACATTGCCCTTAATATGCTCTCTGCAGTGTTGCCATTGACTACCATACAAGTTCAAATACTTTGGGCAATCTACATGCAAAGATAACAATTGTGTGGTGTGAGTTACCATAGCTGCGTAACAAATAGTGCAAGTCTTTTGTGCAGTATCATGCGACTGTAAACAATTGCCCACAAGCAGTTTGGCACAGGCAGATAAATTAATAAGTTTTCTGTGCGATTTGTTTTTCACCTATGGAAAAAATCTGCAAAACGGCTGGTGCCCAAGTCACATGAATAGAAGTTTGGGAGTGTGATCAACCCACTGGTAGTTGATGTATGACCACTTGTACTAAAAGTAAGACTACAAAAGTTTCACATTGCAGCTATGCACAGAAGGATGGAGAAACTACTTTAGTGAGTGCGCTCTAAACCACTTACTGTACATATTTTTTTTCTCGTAAAATTAACCATGGCAGTGATTGAGCTCAAACTATTGCCACTTTTGCTCCCCACTACTGCCCTGAATACCTAGCCAGCTGATGCATACGCTGTACGCGTCATGGCAAACAATATGCCTGGTGGTTTCACATGTGGAACAAGTTGCTTTCGAAGACACTGTTGTACATACAATTTAGTATCAGTCTCAAGAGAAGCTCTGTTACAGTTGTACCCAGCAGTCTTTGGCAGTGAGAACTGGCGAGGGCACTTCAAACACAACTGCCTTTGGAGTGACAAAGCTTAGTTTCTAAGCTATATTGTTTCAGAGGAAGGTATTGTGTTGTGAAGGGACTCCATGATTTTAAAATATCACCACCTTGTAAGTATAGGAAGAAAGAAAGGTACTAATGTTGCAGGAAACCACCAGAAACATCCATAAAAACTATGGGAGGACATTGGTATAGAAATACTACTGTCAACACCAAGAACGAAATACCAATTTAGGCCATGTTTTCCCACTTCATAAGTATGTTCCAAGTTCAGATAGGGATTTGTACCTTATTAGTAATTACATAATTATTAATTATATTTTTTCACCTAAACATTTTTTTTAGTACTTGTACGTGGGATTAACACTTAAAATTAGTCATTAAAAAATTTGTAACTTTTAATTGTTGAAATGTCCGGTTAAAGATTATAATTGACGTTAGTTAACTTTGCAATTGCCTGAAGGCCAAAGATAAAAATGAAATATATGCAAACTTCTTTAAAAAAAAATGCAACGTATTTGACAGTTGACGAATTGCACACCACAATATACATATTGATACACTGATGTTATGTACTGACTCGAAGATCATTGTTAGTCACACGCAACATGATTGTGAGGTAGGCGAGATGCCACAGTCATGATCTATCATGCAATCACTCACTACGCAAAAATCATAGTTGCACAGTTGATGATCCTCATGCTGCATGCAATTTTCAATTGTTTTTGTAGTCACTGCACTGCACTGCACTGGTCTGGTTTTGTGATACGTTTTGCTATGAGAGTTTATTTTAGAAGTTTTATTACAAATGGTTTTGTAGAAGATTGTTTTCATCATTTTTATAAGTAGACCTATCTGACTCAGCATTCAGCAACCAAGTTGTGATAATTTTTTCAAAGACAAAATTGTGATTTTTTTTTTTATTAAAATTTTGTACAAATATCTATGAAAAAAACTTCGAGACTTTATTTTAACTGTAAAATATTTGTTGTTCTTTAACTTTTAACAGTTAATTTTCTTTTAACTTAAACTTTAATCAGTTAATTTACGTGGATTTAAACTTATAACTTTAATCAGTTAGATTATTTTGTCAAGTTTCTCAAGTATGTTAGTACTACAGATATAGACAGCAGATGGCATTTTATGTTCAATTATAAATTTTTTTGACCTAAACAGTGGCATTTATACTTTATCAATAATTAATGATTAATCATATTTTTCACCAAGTCTATTTCTAGTACTACAAATACAATGAGCTATGCATGAAGATTCATTAATAAATTAACTATTTTAATAGTATTTTTTAATTCTAGTACTTGCATACTAAACTGAATCCAAACTTATGCGTGAAAATAAATAATTTGTGCCTTATGCGGAATTCTATCCTAGATGATCTCGTACGTATACAAGTATGCCAACAGGTCACACCACAGAGCTCAGTAAATGTGAAGCAAGCCAAACTCAGTGTTTAATAGGACGACACCCCCTGCCTGTTAGTTTAAGCAAGGTGTGTAGTCTCAACAGCTGGCATGTGATGGGATTAAAAACCTACCCATGGCAACTTACCAGTCAGTCAACTGTGTGGTGTGAGTGTCCCAACGCTCAGCCTTCTGGGCACGAGTCCACCCTTCCACTGACCAAGAAAGCATAGAATGTTGGGATGGAGTCTGAAACCCCTCCTAGAAAAGAAATGTAACAGTCCTCTTCTTTACCACTCCTCACGTCCACTCAGGAGTATAGTATTGTTATGCGCTCGCTTACGTTGACATCTGCGCGAGCGAAAGAGGAGGATGGTGTAGTGATATGATAGCGAGGGCAAGAAGAGAGGAATGTTGTAAGGGCAGGCGAGCGCTAACCCAAGATGCGTGTATCTTGTTATGAAAAGCATGCTGGCACGATAATATTTTTTTACGGCTCGTGCTCGTTACCTTCAGCTGATTGAATTTCTGCATTTATCTGAAGAATATTCTGGTTAATGACATAGTTTTTCTCAGCGTGACTCGGGGTGCGGCGGGCCTCCAAGTGTAGAGTTGATAAATGCTTGAAGTTTGGGCAATATTGCGCAACCTTGAGCGATATACGATGAGTGAGAAGAGAAACGAGTGGCGAGAGAAGTAACCAGTGGGAGTAAAATCTGCGACTGCAAGCATTGGTGCAGTGAAGAATGTAACTGGAAGGCCGAACTATTAAACTGGATGCGTGAGTGTAAGACATTACAAATGATGGCAAGACAGAGTGAACATGTGTTAAGGATGAATGTGAGTTAATCAACTATAGCCAAACAAACACATTGATATTAGGGTTGAGATAGACATTAAATACTGCGCTCACTGAGAAGTAAAAAGAGTAATAGTGGAAATGTGTAAATTAATGCTGTAAATAATAGCTGTGTGAATAAATTAAAATCAAATTTAGTGCTTTTATATCTCCATCCCTCATGAACTCGGATACGCCCCTCAGGCATCTTGTCACAATATATAAGTGAGATTACCAATGCTAAACACCATTCTGGTTGCACACTTAATTGCTAACCAATTTTTGGCTGTTCATGTCTGCACATAGCTGGTGTGCAGTGTTGCTGGAAGCTCTTTTGTATTGGCTGTGCTGGGTCAAGTGCTATCTATTTATGTATGTATGTGCACATATGCATGTGTGCAAGTGCATCATACATGTTAGAACAGCCCANGCTGGGTCAAGTGCTATCTATTTATGTATGTATGTGCACATATGCATGTGTGCAAGTGCATCATACATGTTAGAACAGCCCATGGCTCACTAGTGTAATTAACATGGCCAACTGTTTCAGACCAGCTATAGTTTTTTTTGGATTCAAATGACTAGAGCAGAGTACTTTTAGTAGAATGATCACTGAGNTGAGCGATATACGATGAGTGAGAAGAGAAACGAGTGGCGAGAGAAGTAACCAGTGGGAGTAAAATCTGCGACTGCGAGCATTGGTGCAGTGAAGAGTGCAACTGGCAGGTCAAACTATTAAACTGGATGCGCGAGCGTAAGACATTACAAATAATGGCAAGACAGAGTGAACATGTGTTAAGGATGAATGTGAGTTAATTAACTATACCCAAACAAACACATTGATATTAGGGTTGAGATAGACATTAAATACTGTGCTCACTGAGAAGTAAAAAGAGTAATAGTGGAGATGTGTAAATTAATGCTGTAAATAATAGCTGCGTGAATAAATTAAAATAAAATTTAGTGTTTTTATACTTCCATCCCTCATGAACTTGNCCAAACAAACACATTGATATTAGGGTTGAGATAGACATTAAATACTGTGCTCACTGAGAAGTAAAAAGAGTAATAGTGGAGATGTGTAAATTAATGCTGTAAATAATAGCTGCGTGAATAAATTAAAATAAAATTTAGTGTTTTTATACTTCCATCCCTCATGAACTTGGATACGCCCCTCAGGCATCTTGTCACAATATATAAGTGAGATTACCAATGCTAAACACCATTCTGGTTGCATACTTAATTGCTAACCAATTTTTGGCTGTTCATGTCTGCACATAGCTGGTGTGCAGTGTTGCTGGAAGCTCTTTTGTATTGGCTGTTATAACCTGTGCTGGGTCAAGTGCTATCTATTTGTTTATGTATGTGCACATGTGCATGTGTGCAAGTGCATCATACATGTTAGAATATTCCATGGCTCACTAGTGTAACTAACATGGCCATCTGTTTCAGACCAGCTATAGTTTTTTTTGGATTCAAATGACTAGAGCAGAGTACTTTTAGTAGAATGATCACTGAGNCTGTTTCAGACCAGCTATAGTTTTTTTTGGATTCAAATGACTAGAGCAGAGTACTTTTAGTAGAATGATCACTGAGTCTGTGGGGACAAGACGTGAAGTCTCATCCATCATGTGGTGCAAGAAAGTAGCCCTTGCGTTCCCCTGTCACCGGTGGTCAGTTTTGGGGGTAGTTACATGAACAGTGGCCCACATCCTGGCTTTGGCTTTGTGTTTCTCAGTGGAGTGTATGAGGTGGAGTAGTTCACATCCTGGCCTAGGCAACTTACTTATATCTCATTATTGGACACAGCACATATTTTTTGTGTTGAAGCTTGGAAACCATCTTTATCAGCACCACATTGCACGAGTTTTGTTTGAGAACAAGGTAGGAATTTCATACTGTTAAATGTGCATTCATCATTTCCAATAGTAATTACAGTATAATCTCATTACAAAGTACTTTTAAGTTTTCGCTTACAAGTACATTTTTAAAATTCCTGACAGATATGATATTAAATATTCATTCAGTATAAAGTACAATTTGGTATTAAATATAACATTTAAAGTCCCTTTGTATACTTTGTATTGAGATTTCACTGTATGTGGCTCTGGTTTTCTGGAAATTCGTCTGACAGTGCAAGTACTTTCAAAGAAGTCCCACAACGTTCACAAATAGCAGTGGCTTCCAATATGTCTGCCGAGTGTTCTATTTTGAGATACCAAGTATTTGACTTAACCTCTCACCAGTGTTTACTGACCTCAAAGAGCATGGTAAGTAGATGTGGGGAGGAAATATTACTGAAATTAACCAATACTGGCTGTTATATAAGGTTACAGGCATATTATGTTCAATTAATGTCAAAACATGTATGTTAATTTCAAGTACAAAATGCAAATTTTTGTAAGCACAGTGGAGTCTCTGTTAACCATCACCCTTTTAACTGTTGGTTTCTGTTAACCGTCTGTAAACTGACACAAGTAGTAAAATAATAATAAAGTGGATACAAAAAACAAACTTAATAAACTAAACATGAAATAACTTTTTTCTCGCTTCATATTAGATCAAATTAAGCACATTATTCAGTTGAACAATACGTATACTATACTGTAATACATATACAGAGTAAAAATACATTCTGTGTGGTGCGGAATGCGAATGACTCACTTTTTTTTTTTTTTTATGTGCAACCTACATATGCACTTTGTAGAATCGTTCCGTCTTCCTCACCACCCTACCGGAATTCCTAGACACTCATCCGCCCTCCCATTCCTACAGTCAGTTCAGTAGCGGTAGTCACTTAGTCAGCAAGTCATTGTCCTCAGTTTGTTGTCAAAGTGTAGTGTGTTTAAAAATGTATGAGAAATGGAAACGTGTTGTATTGGAACTTTCTCAAATTCTTGAAATTATAATACAACTGCGTAAAGGAGAAAGCGCGACGAGTATCGCTCCGCTTTGTTGAATCGGGCGGACGACAGTCAATGATATTAAGTAAGATGCAGATAAAATCGAAAGTCAGGTTTCAAAAATGCAAACAACGGACGGAGATGTCAAACTAAGAAAAACGATGAAGCCAGCAAAACTGGACCAACTCTGGATACAGTAATGTATCAGTGGTTCATTCAAGCCCGCAGTCAAGGGATACTTGATGAGGATCCTTCATTTAAGGCTAGTATAGGTTGGCTGGATAAATTTAAGGGTCGACATGGCATAAAGCAGTTGGACATATCGGGTGAAAAACTAAGCGCTGATAGTACAGTCATAGTAGAATATCTGGAAAAATTAATGAAAGAAATAAAAAATAGTCAGAGAGCAGGTTTACAACTGTGATGAAACTGGCCTAAATTGGAAAGCGCTTCCCGTGAAAACCTTAGCCTCCTTATCGGAAAAATCTGCACCTGGTTTTAAAATGCAAAAAGACAGCATAACTGTTATGCTGTGTGTGAATGCAAATGGTAGACATAGGTTTCCTTTACTAATCATTGGGAAATCTAAAAAGCCTCGAGCTTTCAAAAATATGAATTTAAACGTCTTACTTGCCAAATATTATGCACAAAAAAGTGCCTGGATGAGGAGGATATATTATACAGTGTGTTTGTGCCAAATGTAAAATTACATTTAAAATCTATCGGATTGCCTGAAGAAGCCATGTTATTAATGGGCAATGCACCAACTCATCCTTCTCATGACTTACAAAGTGCCACTTTTTGCCTGCTAACACTACCCCACTAATTCAGCCCATGGATTAGGGTATTATTGAAAGCGTGAAGCAACGTTATCGAAAATGCTTTATTCAAAAAGTTGTTTGCATTGGGGATGAATTAATAAGTGTAAAGCAGTTTTGGAGGTCATACACTATTAAAGATGCAATTTTTAATGTCGCTGAAGCCTGCAAGATATACCAGAAGAAACATTAAAAAAGGGCTGGTACAAACTGTGGCCTGAGACTGTAAACGAGACTGGAAATTATGAGGAAATTTTACTTCTGTGTCAAGGGATTCCAGTTGGAGAAAACACATCAATAGGTGAAGTAAGTGAAAGGCTGGGTATTGACACATTTGACGGAGGCTTTGAAATATTAAATGATGAGGAACTTGTATTAAGTGCAACACAGGAGGTAGAATGTTTAAGTGAAGAAGAAGAGGATATAACACTCAAGGATTGCCCCAAAATAATTAGCCACGGTGATGCTGAAAACATGTTTTCCAAGTGCATTGAATGGTACAAGCAACAAGAAGAGGCAGACGTACACAGATATTACTCCTACATAAGATATGCAACATGGCAGCAACAAAGGAAAATGACAGACTTTTTTTAGGTAGGATTATACTACTAAACATATACATAATAGTACTGTATTCAATTTTGTTATTTTATCAACATAATAAACAGAAGTCTACAATATTTAATATCAAATACATACTGTGCTGTACATACTTCTATTGATTGCTACCTGTTTAAAATATAGTGCTAAATATTGTATACATTATTATCGCTAGTATCTGTCGTGTCTTT
>NQII01002957.1:497641-515776 GCA_002778355.1 Clitarchus hookeri
GGCGACGGTCCTGAGACTGCGGGATAATTGAGACTCTACTGTATTTCCTTTCCGCCATTAATTTCATACATAAACGCTTCTAGTGGAAATTTAGAATATGTATGTACTTAATTCTTACAACTACAGAAGTAGGTAATATACAGTATACTCCCAATGAACTGTGTTAACTAAGACCAAGAAAAACACGGATTAATGAATTTATATATGGAAAAAAAATGGTTATAAAAAATTCTGAATTTTTATTGTAAATAGTAATTTGCGGTTATTGCTCACTTCACCTCAGTTACAAACAAGAACAAATATACATTAGGCCTACCTTACGTCACACACAAACTTTCAACACCATAGTTAAGAAGCAGTCGAAACAGCAAAAGCTTGACAGGACCAATGACAAATGTGGTCGACTTAGAAGACATGTTGAAGAAAATCTTAGCAAGTGGCTTGGCTGCAATTCTTATGAAGAAGGCTTTAAACATTTAAGTGATTATGCAGTTGTAGAAGTAGTGTGCACTTCAGAGTAACTGCCAGTAAAAATGGACAGGACTGAAGAAGAAAATTAATTTTGTAATGCATATTGAGGTTGTCAAACACATTAAAAAACTGCAAAGTGTGATACACAAAAAAATTTAATGTGTCAAGCATAAGGAAATATAAGATTTTTTTTCAAGAAAGGCGCAATGCAGTGTCCATGTTTTGTTTGTGTGATTATAATAACTTTTTTTTGCCATGTATCACCAAGTTGACAACACTGCCACACAATAATAGTTGAAAATATAAACCAAGATCCAATATGTTCAGTATCACACACAGTTAAAGTACACAAATAGATCCTCTGAACCTGCTTGGCATGAGTGGGAATGATAAGTCCCCGTCTCCTCTCTCATTCCACAAGTGTCCAGCAAGCGATCAATAATTTGCCATAAGCAGACTGGTTGGCAGTTTGGAATGTGAGCACGACACACACAAGAAACAGTGTTTTGCAATACTTGTGTGGGACTGATGTACCAAGCAGTGTTACCGCATTACACCAGCAATATAAATTCGTTTGTTAATCAAGAAACAATTTAACTGTACAAATGTAAATGGGAGGGTGCTCAGTGCATTTATAAACAACCAAACCGTTTTTTAATAAATAAAAGAAACAATTTATACTTCTTGGTAACAAGTTTGTCTTTACATTAAGTCAGGTGCAACATATATAACTCGTTTTGCATAGAATTGCAAATAAAATGTATTATATTAAAGTACACATTTTGTGCAGTGNGTGCAACATATATAACTCGTTTTGCATAGAATTGCAAATAAAATGTATTATATTAAAGTACACATTTTGTGCAGTGTTTTAAGGAATCATTGAAAGCTTGGCGAACTTTAGTTTAAACAAAATCAAATGCTGCAACATTATAAAGTACATACAAAGAGACAACTTCATAGCACAAACTGGTAAAATTTTTAGTGTGCTGCATTTCAAAACATTTGTCTTTATGATGCAATGTTACCTATTTAGATTGTGAGGCCTTCAACACATTCTGTACGATTCTGATTACTGGGCACAAAGTGTATAACCATGACAACATGCAACAGAAGCAATATCAGCAAGTCTGAGAATGAAAGNTCTGATTACTGGGCACAAAGTGTATAACCATGACAACATGCAACAGAAGCAATATCAGCAAGTCTGAGAATGAAAGCAAAGAAAAACCATGAAGTACTTGCTTATGTTGAAGAGAGCCATTCTATCCTTGATATTAAAACTCGGTTCCATTTACATTTAATGGAATTTATTGTTACATGAAAGCACTGACACACAAGTTTCATGGTTCCACAAAGAGCAACAGAAGATGCTTGATAAATATTCCCACATTTGGTTGTTACAGATACTTAAAATTGTTGATACAGCTGTATTGGCACTCATCCAGTTATTTTATATATGGAGTTGTTACACCATAGCTACTAATTTTTTGTGTTGTAATATGAAATATAATTAATTTTCACATAATATAATACATATAGAGCTTTTACCATTCAAGATTTTATTTTATTTTTTGTAATTACATAAAATTGACGCGTGACCTTGGGTGGCTGACGGCGCCGTCACAGTCACGCAAGGTTTTGACGTGTCGGTCAGAGACATGGATGATTCAATTGGCTGACCTTCTTAACGACTGACTGGGCCCTAGTCCATATATAATGCAGGGCGCGTGGGTTGACTGCATGGTACAAAGTCAAGCGTGGGTTTAGCGGTCCTGCGTACTGGGTGGCACACAGCCACGGGTTTATTTGTGCTGGANGTTGCAAAATGCAGTTGATGCTGGGTTACAGCTCCCGTTGACTTTGGAGACTGCAGCTGCCTTCCTTTCCTGCCACTTCGTACCACTTATTTGGCTGTACGGCATACAGGTAGGTACAAATATCGGCCTCCCGGGAGAAGAGAAGGCGACGATGTTCTTTAGCTAGGTGTAGAACCAAGCCGAGGCCGAGCCGACCAGAGTCGTACCCGATTACTCCAACCGGCGACAGTTCAGCATGGTGGTTGAAGCAGTGGGTTTACCCTGGAAGTTAGATGACGATGTTTATGTATGTCCCAAGGTGGGCAGTCCTCCAGAACCAGTCTATCACTCCTTCCGGCATCAGTTCAGCGCAGTGGATGGAGTGAATCTGCTGGACTAGCTGACTGACAGTCCTTGGATTGTGTTACTAGTGGTTGTCGCTCTACCTTACTGCGCACCAGGTGCATAGTACGGGTGGCCGTCGACTGGGTGTGTTTTACGACTTAGGTGTTCCCGGTTAAGGGAGCCCACAGTTCTACTCTAGGTTCGATAATTAGTTTGTCAAAGACGCGGTCTCCTGCTTTACCCTAGTAGGCTGATGTCTACAGAAATTAAAATCACAGTCACCCAAGAATTAGCACTTAGAGGTTTGAGAGAAAATGTGTTTATTCCGTGAGGAATAGATACGGTGACCCGTACTACCTCCTAACTAATCAGGAACTGAATGGAAATAAACTATGTAAACCAGGTGAAGCGGACCTGGGTCTAACCTGAACAAGAGCAGATGCAACTAGGTAGCTATAATAAAAACTGGCTCTAACTATCGCAATGCCGTTGTCCAGATGGGTAGCCTGTTCAAGAGTTCACAGGCTTCTTCGGGGGTTGTTGGTGCAGGTCTTGAAGAGCTTCTGGTAGGTCGTGAAGACGTTGGGGTCAGCAGAGAGCCCCAGCACACGAGGTGGTGGAGCGAGCTGCTGGAGATGTACTCAGAATTACAACTGGAGAACAACTGACGTTTGTTGGCGGTGCACAGCCATATATTCTATCTGCCCGCTGATTCATCTGGGGTGCGGGCGGCGAGCTCCTCCTCCCGGGCCGAGCTTTGCTCTCTAGTATAATACCTTGGCCCTTGGCCGAACTATGTTCCTCTGTAATGCTGGGTTGCCTTGGTTGCGCAAGCTTAGGTGCTTAACTCGGCTGCTCGGCTTGTCTCAATTGCATGTAAGGGGGTGGCGTGACATCTGACATAAGAGTGAACAATCTTGGCTGACGTGTCCGTGGGTACCCCTGCAACTAGGGTTAGCACCAAGGTATAGCTTGTTGAACCGTATGGTGATAGGTCCTGCATAGTCAACTCCACTCTTTTCAAGATCCCAGCAGGTGTGATATGCTCAAAAGGCAAATTTCCCATCAGTGGTGGACTGTTCACTGGTCGACAACGGAAACAAAGCGCACACTTAAAGACTCTGGATCGGACCAACGAATGAGATGAAAGAATCCAGAATTTTTGTAGTGAGAGTCTGCAGGAATTGAGGTGCAGCATGCAGGTACTTTACGTAGTAGTGGTCTACCAAAGCTCCAACAGCTTCACGGTCTTTTGGTAGTGTGATGGGATGTTTAGAGGAAAATCCAATGTTGCCATTTGACAATCGACCGCCCATCCTGAGCACACCTTGATTATCCAAAAAAGGGGCCAAGCGCTGTACGTGTGCGGAACAAGGTTTCCGTTCCTTGAGTTGTGCCAAGTAATCTTGAAAATGTACAAGCTGAACACATTGCACGCAAGAAAAACAACTTTCTACAGTTCCACAGAGGTCAGGGCTTTGCTAATACAAGTTTGTTTTTGAATGTGTTGATAAAACGCATCATGTTTGCCATGATACAAACAATTTTGGGTTACAATGAAATGTGTTTCAAGACAGGTAACTCTTGTGGTGCTTCGTGTGTATTTAGTAGAACATCGATTTGAGCTCTGGAAGACTGTCTGTAGATTGATTTAGAGCAGACACTGGCCATTGGTCTGGTGGATTAACTAGCTACTGAGGGCCATGCCACCATAGTTACTACATGGGGAAGCATGCCCCTAGTTGCACAATCGGCTGGATTCTCCTTGGATTTTACACGTTTCCAAAATTTGGGAGGAACCAGGTCCTGGAGTTCAGAAGCCCTATTGGCAACAAACGTCAACAATTCAGCCAAGAGCAACACTCAAATCAGTCCAAGCATTGATGGCAGTGACATTCAAGTATAGGGTTACAAAAGTATGGCAGTAGTGAATCAGTTGTGCAAGGAGGTGGGCACCACAAAGCTCCAGTCGAGGGAGAGACACTTGTTTCAGTGATGCTACTCGTAAATTGGCCATTACAAGATGCATACACACACTCCCCTTAGTATCCATGCTCCTCAAACAGCTGCTGCATACGTGCTCTCAGAAGCATCTGAAAAACCATGGATTTCTAGTGTCCCCATCGGGACATATGAAGCATGTGAGGCTGATAACTTTCAGTTCGCCTAACCCGTCTATGAACTGATCCCATTTTCCTTGGTGGGTGATGGTAAGGGGTTATCTTGAGTCCACAGCCACTGTATCAAGTTTTTGGACCATACTACAACTGGTGACAACCAACCCATGGGATCGTAGATTCGAGCTACTTGTGACAGAACAAAATGTTTGGTAGCAATGCCACTTGGATGGTATGAGAAAACATCCTTTTCTGGGTTCCACTGAACACCAAGAATGTTAATAATGGGCCCAGAGGAGAAATCAGGCATTTTAGGGTTTTCACTGTAAGTAATTGGCACATCTTTCAAAATCTGGGGCAATTTCTCAACCACTTTCTAAGCCCAAAACCACCCTAACGTAGCAGCTCAATCAACTGATTTTTTCATGGACAGTTGTTGCACCTTAAACAATGTCATCCACAAAAATTTGGTTTTTGAGATCATTTGCAGCCAATGGAAACTTTAGACCCTATCTGAGGCCAACTGCTTTAGGGTATGGATCACAAGAAATGGGGATGGTGACAATCCATACGTCACAGTGTTCAGTTAGAAAACTTACAGAGGACGAGATGGTTCTGCCCGCTAGAGAGGCAGTTGGAAAGGTCGGTCATCCCCATTAATCAGAATTTGGCGGTACATCCGCATAATGTCACACAAGAAGACTACAGTGTAAAACCTGAATCTCTAATTAACATCACAGATATCGTTTGGGTCCTGGTAGCAAAATGTCATTGAGTGACACACCTTCAAGGTTTTTGCACTACCATCAAAAACTACGCTTAACTTAATGGTTGAGCTGGTCATCTTGCACACCATGATGAGGAATGAACCAATGGAGAGTGTATACCATCTGCTTGTCAAGTTGGGGGAAAATACTGTTACATGTGAGCTGAGTTGGCATAATCATGCATAAATTTTGTAGACAGTGTTTTTGTGTCAGGCTGAGAGGCAAGCTTCCTTTCTAAAGCATGAAATCGACGTTCAGCATTTGCACTGGAATTTCCAAGAGGCAAAGCCTTAGGTCTGAATGGAAGACGAACCTTGTACCTTCCCTACTCGTCTCGAGTGGCCATGAAGTATGTTTCACAAAAATTAACACTGGGTTCCTTTACAGTGACATAAGGTGGTTCTTCTATCTCCCAAAACTGTTTCAGTACAAATCTTCCATGCCTACAAACATGGCTACCAACCCCTGATCAGGGTTCACACAGATCTCTGGGTGCTCTTAAAACAGCATCCATCCAAATTTTGATTCCAATACAACAGGCCTGTGCTCACCAAGCTCCAAATGCCCACCAAGACAGACAGGTGCATATACATCTGCACCTAGCAATATATTGACAGGGGGAGGCTTGTCGAAATGAGGGTCTACCGGTGGAAGGATGCCCAGTTGTGTGCAAACAGAGGGACCCACTTATGCCAGTGGCAAATTACTTGTGATTTTAGGCACTATTAAGAAAGAGTGAGGTTTCAACGATGACTATTTTGCAGTCAGTTGCTCCTTTCAACTTAAAAACATCCTGAGAAATGCCGAAAACCCTTTCCCCAATCTTATGCACTGGTAATGAAGGATGCCTGGGCTGCACTATCAAGGAGGCAATGCATCATCTGAGGTCGATTGTTAACACCATAAACTTTGACGAGTGCTGTAGACAACAGAATTGAGCTGCAATCACGGGCACGCACACCTGTGAATTGCTCAATAGAAGGATCAGTAATGCTAGATCACTGCTTGGTAGTCTGACACCGCATTGGGTTGGGCATTAATGTGGAGCAGAGTATGATGCTTCTGTTTGCATCTAAAACAAGTATGAGATGATGTACAAGATGCTACTGCATGGACTGTCCCAAAGCAGTTGAAACCTAATTTCTTATTGCAAACAATATTTTGCCTATCGGTTCGTGAAGCGTTAGTAAACTCAGGGCACTTGTAAATAGAATGAGTGGTTTGTTGACAAATTTCACCGGTTCTGGTTGACGTAGGTTCTAAGTTTCAAATAGACGCTGATTTGGATTGCTGAGTTGCATTATTGAACTTGTTTCGAAATGTACCTTTGTGCGGAATTTTAGTGTTATTACTGTTACTAATACCACTAATCTTTGCTTCAACATCCATAGCACAATTCATGTTGGTTCCCCTTAATTGTAAGAAATTAGTTAGCTCTGTAACCTCAGGTGATGTCAGCACTTGCTTTACGCGAGTTTTCGAACTTGATGCTCAGTCCTGCATCCAATTTCCGCATGAAAACGGTTATTAAAACTGGATTTTCTTCTGTAATGCTTCCAATGCCCGAGCATTCTCATTAAAGGTATTAACAAAATTTGTGATTGCGAGGTGATTTACAGAGTTGGTAGGATGAAGATCAAGGATACTGTTTACATAGAGTGAAGTGAGCTTTTATTACATTCTGGTAATGGGAAGTCAACAATTCCCAAGCTACAGGGTAANGTCGTACCCGATTACTCCAACCGGCGACAGTTCAGCACGGTGGTTGAAGCGGTGGGTTTACCCTGGAAGTTAGATGACGATGTTGATGTATGTCCCAAGGTGGGCAGTCCTCCAGAACCAGTCTATCACTCCTGGCATCAGTTCAGCGCAGTGGATGTAGTGAATCTGCTGGACTAGCTGACTGACAGTCCTTGGATTGTGTTACTAGTGGTTGTGGCTCTACCTTACTGCGCACCAGGTCCACAGTACGGGTGGCCGTCGACTGGGTGTGTTTTATGACTTACGTGTGCCCGGTTAAGGGAACCCGCAGTCCTACTCTAGGTTCGATAATTGGTTTATCAAAGACGCAGTCTCTTGCTTTACCCTAGTAGGCTGATGTCTACAGAGGTTAAAATCGCAGTTACCCTAGAATTGCACTTAGAGGTTTGAGAGAAAATGTATTTATTTAGTGAAGAATTGATACAGTGACCCGTACTACCTCCTAACTAATCGGGAACTGAATGGAAATAAACTACGTAAACCAGGTGAAGGGGACCTGGGTCTAACCTGAACAAAAGCAGATGCAACTAGGTAGCTATAATAAAAACTGTCCCTAACTATCTTAATGCCGTTGTTCAGAAGGGACTTCTAGGGCCTCTACCAGAAGGGTAGTGTGGTTGCCGTTTCTAGAAGGGTAGCCCGTTCAAAGGTTCACAGGCTTCTTCGGGGTTTGTTGGTGCAGGTCTTGAAGACACAACTGGTGACTACCAACCTATGGGATCGTAGATTCGAGCTACTTGCGACAGAACAAAATGTTTGGTAGCAATGCCACTTAGATGGTATGAGAAAACGTCCTTTTCTGTGTTCCACTGAACACCAAGAATGTTGATAATGGGCCCAGAGGAGAAATCAGGTATTTTAGGGTTTTCACTGCGAGTAATTGGCACATCTTTAAAAATCTTTGGCAATTGCTCATCCACTTTCTAAGCTCAAAACCACCCTAACGTATCAGTTCAATCAACTGATTTTTTCAAGGACAGTTGTTGCTCCTTAAACAATGTCATCCACAAAAATTTGGTTTTTGAGATCATTTGCAGCCAACGGAAACTGGAGACCCTATTTGAGGCCAACTGCTTTAGGGTATGGATCACAAGAAATGGGGATGGTGACAATTCATACGTCACAGTGTTCAGTTAAAAAACTTACAGAAGACGAAATGGTTCTGCCCGCCTAGAGAAGCAGTTGGAAAGGTTGGTCATCCCCATTAATCAGAATTTGGCGGTACATCCGCTTAATGTCACACAAGAAGACAGCAGTGTAAAACCTGAATCTCTAATTAACATCACAGATATCGTTTGGGTCCTGGTAGCAAAATGTCATTGAGGGACACACCTTCAAGGTTTTTGCACTACCATCAAAAACTACCCTTAACTTAATGGTTGAGCTGGGCATCTTGCACACCATGATGAGGAATGAAACAATGGAGAGTGTGGTCCATCTGCTTGTCAAGTTGGGGGAAAATACTGTTACTGACTTGGCATAATCATGCATAAATTTTGTAGACAGTGTTTTTGTGTCAGGCTGAGAGGCAAGCTTCCTTTCTAAAGCATGAAATCGACGTTCAGCACCTGCACTCGAATTTCCAAGAGGCAAAGCCTTAGGTCTGAATGGAAGACGAACCTTGTACCTTCCCTACTCGTCTCGAGTGGCCATGAAGTATGTTTCACAAAAATTAACACTGGGTTCCTTTACAGTGACATAAGGTGGTTCTTCTATCTCCCAAAACTGTTTCAGTACAAATCTTCCATGCCTGATCAGGGTTCACACAGATCTCTGGGTGCTCTTAAAACAGCATCCATCCAAATTTTGATTCCAATACAACAGGCCTGTGCTCACCAAGCTCCAAATGCCCACCAAGACAGATAGGTGCATATACATCTGCACCTAGCAATATATTGACAGGGGGAGGCTTGTCGAAATGAGGGTCTACCGGTGGAAGGACGCCCAGTTGTGTGCAAACAGAGGGACCCACTTATGCCAGTGGCAAATTACTTGTGATTTTAGGCACTATAAAGAAAGAGTGAGGTTTCAACTATGACTATTTTGCAGTCAGTTGCTCCTTTCAACTTAACAACATCCTGAGAAAAGCCAAAAACCCTTTCCCCAATCTTATGCACTGGTAATGAAGGATGCCTGGGCTGCACCATCAAGGAGGCAATGCATCATCTGAGGTCGATTGTTAACACCATAAACTTTGACGAGTGCTGTAGACAACAGAATTGAGCCGCAATCACGGGCACGCACACCTATGAATTGCTCAGTAGAAGGATCAGTAATGCTAGATCACTGCTTGGTAGTCTGACACCACATTGGGTTGGGCATTAATGTGGAGCAGAGTATGATGCTTCTGTTTGCATCTAAAACAAGTATGAGATGATGTACAAGATGCTACTGCATGGGCTGTCCCAAAGCAGTTGAAACCTAATTTCTTATTGCAAACAATATTTTACCTATCAGTTCGTGAAGCATTAGTAAACTCAGGGCACTTGTAAATAGAATGAGTGGTTTGTTGACAAATTGCACCGGTTCTGGTTGACGTAGGTTCTAAGTTTCAAATAGACACCGATTTGGATTGCCGAGTTGCATTATTGAACTTGTTTCGAAATGTACCTTTGTGCGGAATTTTAGTGTTATTACTGTTGCTAATACCACTAATCTTTGCTTCAACATCCATAGCACAATTCATGTTGGTTCCCCTTAATTGTAAGAAATTAGTTAGCTCTGTAACCTCAGGTGATGTCAGCACTTGCTTTACGCGAGTTTTCGAACTTGATGCACAGTCCTGCATCCAATTTCCGCATGAAAACTGTTATTAAAATTGAATTTTCTTCTGTAATGCTTCCAATGCCCGAGCATTCTCATTAAAGGTATTAACAAAATTTGTGGTTGTGAGGTGATTTACAGAGTTGATAGGATGAAGATCAAGGATCCTGTTTACATAGAGTGAAGTGAGCTTTTATTACATTCTGGTAATGGGAAGTCAACAATTCCCAAGCTACAGGGTAANCTGTTTACATAGAGTGAAGTGAGCTTTTATTACATTCTGGTAATGGGAAGTCAACAATTCCCAAGCTACAGGGTAATTTTCATCTTTAATAGGGAGATTTTCTACAAGATGTAATGCCTCTCCTTTGAGACATCCCAATAAGTACTGGTATTTTTCCACATCTGCTAGAGACTGATTTCCGTGTACTGTGGCATGGTACAATTGCAAGAACATAGGCCATTCCTCTCATTGACCTTCAAATGTAGGTACAATAGAACCCTATTATAACATTCCTGCATATAACATTTCCCGGCAGATAACACCATTATTTCTCCACATCCTTTCCTGCATATAACAGTGATCATATTTTTAATTTCCTGCTTATAACATCAGCATTTGTTAATTTCCTCGCTGCATGTCAAATACAATTTCTCTCTTATGTAAAATTTGAGACAGATCAACAATGTAGTAGTCTACAAACTGCTACAGGAAACAGTTTATACTTGAGGGAAGTATTAACGATTTTAGAGGTGATGGTCCTGAAAATTACTAAGATAACAAAGAGTAGACGAATGTGCAAACCCCCAGTATAACTGTCATTGTGCATTAATTGATGATGCTATGGTCCATGGAATTGAGATCACTGATATATTTGTAACAAATCATTCAGATGAAGGTTTTGAAGAACTTGACTGGCTATTTATAAACAAAAAATTATTACATTAGAATTTTGTTTTGCTTGATGTGTTCCTACAGGTGGTATTACTGTGTCCTGCATATAACATTTTATCATACTGACCCCTTGAAAAATGTTATAACAGGGTTCTACTATATATTAATTTTTGGNTCCTGCATATAACATTTTATCATACTGACCCCTTGAAAAATGTTATAACAGGGTTCTACTATATATTAATTTTTGGATGGGTTGCATGAACAACATGCATGGAGAGAAATGAGTTTAAAATACATTGAAGGTCAGATACTGTTGCGAAGAAATTTTCATGTTTGTTGGTGAAAATATTTTCATCAATTTCATTGAGGAGTGGGTCGATCTGAAATAATTTTTTACACAGTGATGCGACCGTCCCATCAACTGCCTCAAGCTGTTCATGANGAGGAGTGGGTCGATCTGAAATAATTTTTTACACAGTGATGCGACCGTCCCATCAACTGCCTCAAGCTGTTCATGAAAACCATTCATCTCATTTCAATAGCTTGTACTCTTTCATTGATGTCTTTTAATTTAGTTTCCTGCAGCTTAAATTTTAATAAAAACACCTTGAAACCCATTTCGAGAGAGAGGAAAACAAGTTGTACATCAACTCGGAAATCAGTTTGTGCTAGACAATAAACAAAGATCCGCAACGCAAATGGTCAATAAATCTGAAAAATAGGTTATGTGGAGTTATTTTCCCCTGGAAACACAACAATTTTCTCAAAACTAATGGCGACAGATGAAGGCAGGAAAAGAACACTGTACAACTGAGATAACATATGTTATTACTCACCCGTGTGGCCACTATAAAACTAAGCACGAGATCACAATAACCATGGCCACCATACACAAAAAGCGTAACTACAATTAAATAGGTTGATTGTAACACTAAAAGTTAGGAGAGAACAGGGAATTTCATTGATTCTTCTGAAGATGTATGAGACTTGAGCTGATTCTGCAGCTGTGCCAGCAGTTTCGTCATGTGCATGGTATCTTGATTGTGCAGTATGTGCCAAACTAGTACAAAACATGTTGATTAATTATTCCGAGTTCACGAGGCACTAGAATATACAGTCTCAGAGTACCAAAAATCTTTAGAGAACACACAGAATACACTTTTAAGAATAATGATTGATGAGCTTCGATACGCCCGAACTTACAGCGAAGCCATCTTGAAATCCACCAATCTTTCTTTGTGGAGATATATAGTTTGTGCATGTGTATATATATATATATAGACACACACACTGAGGCGACAAAAGTCATGGGATACCTCCTAATATCGTGTCGGACCTCCTTTTGCCCGGCGAAGTGCAGCAACTCGACGTGGCATGGACTCAACAAATTGTTCGAAGTCCCCGGCAGAAATATTGAGCCATGCTGCCTCTATAGACGTCCATAATTGCGAAAATGTTGCCGGTGCAGGAGTTTGTGCACGAACTGACTTCTCGATTATGTCCCATAAATGTTCTATGGGAATCATGTCGGGCGATCTTGGTGGCCAAATCATTCCCTGGAATTGTCCAGAATGTTCTTCAAACCAAACGCGAACAGTTGTGGCCCGGTGACATAGCGCATTGTCATCCATAAAAATTCCATTGTTGTTTGGGTACATAAAGTCCATGAATGGCTGCAAGTGGTCTCCAAGTAGCTGAACATAACCCTTTCCAGTCAATGACCGGTTCAGTTGGACCAGAGGACCCAGTCCATTCCATGTAAAAACAGCCCACACCATTATGGAGCCACCACCAGCTTGCACAGTTCCTTGTTGACAACTTGGGTCCATGGATTCGTGGGGTCTGCGCCACACTCGAACCCTACCATCAGCTCTTACCAACTGAAATCGGGACTCATCTGACCAAGCCACGGTTTTCCAGTTGTCTAGGGTCTAACCGATATGGTCACGAGCCCAGGAGAGGCGCTGCAGGCGATGTCGTGCTGTTAGTAAAGGCACTCGAGTCGGTCTTCTGCTGGCATAGCCCAGTACAGCCAAAGTTCGCCGCACTGTCCTAACGGACACGTCCGTCGTACGTCCCACATTGATTCCTGCGGTTATTTCATGCAGTGTTGCTTGTCTGTTAACACTGACCATTCTGCGCACACGTCGTTGGTCTCGGTCATTAAGTGCAGGCGGTCTGCCACTGCGTTCTCCATGAGGAGACGTTATGTCTGAAATGAGGTATTCTCGGCACACTCTTGACACCGTGGACCTAGGAATGTTGAATTCCCGAACCATTTCCGAAATGGAATGTCCCATGCGTCAAGCTCCAAATACCATTCCGCGTTCGAAGTTTGTTAATTCCAGTCGTGCGGCCATAATCACGTCGGAAACCTTTTCACATGAATCACTTGACTACAAATGAAAGCCCAACCAATGCACTGCCCATTTATACATTTTGTACGTGATACTACTGCCATCTGTATATTTGCATATTGCTATCCCATGGCTTTTGTCACCTCTGTGTATATATCCATCCCCTTCTGCAAAATGGTGAATATAGGTCCAAGCATAATTACAGTTATTTTTCTTAAGAATATATAACATTTTCAGATATTCCTATTGATTATTTTTCTGGCTTCAAGTAACTATCGTAATAAATTGGTTCAAAGTTTTATTTGAAGCAATTTTTACAGTTATTTTATTTTAGTGAAATCACAAAATTTTTCACATTTTGCTGCGTTTGCCTCGTTCAATATGCTGCAGTACTTCAATCCTTGTAAAAGTGAATCAAATTCTCTTGGTGGTACCCTAAGATAATTTTTATTTATTTTGAGTAGTGAAACGTTTTTTTACATACAGGTGTATAAAAAATTATAATTTGTATTTTATATATTTGAGGTAAAAAATGGAAGGTAACTTTTGATGTGTGTACACATTATGACCTCAATATAGAAAGTTTGCCTATGTGGGTTTTACATTATTACTGCATTTTTTCAGCAGTAATGCCAGCTTATTTACTTCCTGTTGCTGTACCTTTATTTTTTTTTGCTGTTTTTTTCATGTGTCCGTTGTTTTATTTGCCAGTTGCCAGTATTCCATGATGTTCATTTATTATATAGTATTTTCTGTAAATCATTGTTATTTAAGTGAAAGCATGATGATTATTTGCTACCAAATTGTTAGGAGAAATGTAAATAATTCTGATAGTCTCGTTAAATTTTTTTTGTATTGAAAATGTACTAGGCTACATTTTTCAGAAAATTTATGCTATACTGTTACTTTTAAATTGTGCTTAATTTTTGTGTATCGGAAAGGTAATGGTTGTTCCATTTTCATACATTTACAGTTTTTTTTGTGTAATTTTACAGTTGGTTTTAGAACAAATTCAATATCAGAAACAGTATAAATTAAGATGTGCATAATGCCACCATCAGCTTTTGTGTAAGTTTGCAGTGTAATCACTACAGTAAATATTTTAGTTTTGAAGCTGTGCTGTGTACTAGGGAGTTTGTTTCTTTAGGGGCTGTATGTACCCTGCTCTTTGGTGGCCCAGCACTACAAGCTGTAAATACTCCCAGTCTGTCACTATTTCTATTTCTGTCTGTCTCTCTCTCTCTCTCTCTCGCTGACAGTGAGCAGCTCGGACCGCAAACTGAAAATGAACGCCGCTGTGCTTTCTTGTTGGCTTGTTGTGTGTGCGTGCTCGGCGAGTGACTTCTTCTGTTCTTACATCGATTGACTATTGGCTCGGTGTGTATCATATTTGCTTTCCATTCTGTGATGCTGTGAATGCACTTGTCCTGTGAAGCACATTGTCTGTTGCGCGAAGTTTGTTGCTAATTTGTAATTTGTGTATGTGTGTGCGACTGAGACANTCCTGTGAAGCACATTGTCTGTTGCGCGAAGTTTGTTGCTAATTTGTAATTTGTGTATGTGTGTGCGACTGAGACACTGTGGTCTCGTAGCCAATTAACACTTGGGTGTTTGTGTGTGTGTGTGTGTGTGCGTGCGTGTTTCTCTTTGTACATAAGGTGGGATGAAATATAAAACAAGTCTATGAATTGTNTCCTGTGAAGCACATTGTCTGTTGCGCGAAGTTTGTTGCTAATTTGTAATTTGTGTATGTGTGTGCGACTGAGACTCTGTGGTCTCGTAGCCAATTAACACTTGGGTGTTTGTGTGTGTGTGTGTGTGTGCGTGCGTGTTTCTCTTTGTACATAAGGTGGGATGAAATATAAAACAAGTCTATGAATTGTACAGTATTAATATTAAACTTCCATGTAATTTAGATCCAAGTGAGAAGACTAGGTGATTACCATGATTGTAAATTTTGTGTGTGTATTTTAATTGTCGAGAAAGAAAGTTTCGAGATTGGAGAAATGTGTGGAACTGCATGCACGTGAAAATTTTTGAGAGTTTAACTAGCTAACAAACTCCCCACTAAAGTGTACTTGATTATATAAAAAGAAAGTCTCGCTATGTTAATGGCTGTTCTCGATCTCATAAAAAGACACTTTTTGTGATGAGATACATTTTACTTTTTTAGCCTTATTTGATCTTGTTAGTAATTAAGGCTGATACAGTCAAGGCCTTTTTACGGATTAGAAGTAATAAATACTTTTAATGTGATAATACTGTTTTCATGCATTGGTAACCTCGATCCAAATAAGTAGTGTTAGGAGTGAATATACATTATTAAATAAAACAGAGATTTTGGTGCTTGCTAGCAATGAAGCAAAGAGTTTAATATTGTAGTTATAGTTTAATTATTGTGTATGTAGACAGCAATTTGTTGCTAACAAACAAATATTTTTACTGTAATATCTGGAATAGTAAATGTTCATTTCGCTCGCAGCTTGTAAAATACTTTTTTTACTTTTTTTTTCTCTCTGGGATATTCACAATACATATGATTTTAAAACAAGGAAAACAGCAAAAGGAAAAATGTTATAATTTTATTGGTCCATATATAGCTATCAATTTTTGTTCCTTAATAGTTAAGTAAAATAAAGTAATTTTAAAATGTAAAAGCAAGATATTTGTATATGTACTTTAGGTTATTTTGTTTTATTGCTCATTTGGAGGGATTTATAAATTTATTTGGAAGTGTGTTGTGTTTTATTTTAAGTTAATTATAACAATGATTCTATGGGGATTTTTTGTGGATAACCAATTACACTTTTATTGGTGGCATTAAAATAATTACAGTATATAATACTACCATGCAAAGTATTATTCCCATGGGCAGTTTATTTTTCAAATTATCACGCTCTCAAAATGTAAAAATTTTTGAACCCCTTTGTAAATAATCAAAATGGTTTCCTTTTGGCTAATGTGTGTGTGGCATAGTTGTACATGTTTTCGTTTCGCCATCTTAGCATCAGCATGTGAACATATTGACAGCCGGTTAACGTCAAACCTTTTTTAGACAAGTTTGATGAGCATTCTATTCCGGTACAGATATTACTTAGTTATGTTATTTTGGTGTCCCAGTATTATGAAATTTGTTTTAAAACTAAGGACAAGATTAAGCCTCTTACAGATTAAAGTAGCATGGTATGGGTTTTATTATTCAAAAAATGTTTTAAGCGTAAGCCTATGCAGCAGGCATAAACATAAGCATATAGCCTCAAAAAATTATGAAGCAATTTTCAAAGATAACAAGTATTCGTATTTATATCTGACAAAGAATGTTTTCGTATTTTAATAACAAAGTGCAAAAACACATACCTGTATTATAGTGTAAACCACGTTATAAGTTTTTATGAAACGTAAAATCAATTTCTCATTGGCGGTGCAGTCACCGCTTTTNTTATGAAACGTAAAATCAATTTCTTATTGGCGGTGCAGTCACCGCTTCTATAATAAACATTACAGTGTGATGAATTAGGCCAGTGCAATTACGGTACATATTTACTTAATGCTGAAATGATCTTCACACACAAAACATGTACAGTATTTTTGTCGCAAGTTGTCTAGTGTTTTACAGCTAGTTATAATATTAAAATCCTCCGAAACAACAAAATATAATAAAAATTCCAAATGCACTCGTAACCCGCTAAGTCATCTGCAGATAAACAACAAAGAACATGTACAGTGATGTCACAGGCACATCAACATGGCTGTGTCCGTTTTCCTTGCGCATATTCATAGTCTATTTTAAATGTGTTATTATCGTGTTATACACACACAATTAAAGAAAGGACCACAGCATGAGTTCATACTATCAAGCTGTGGACAGAAAAATATAGTACGAAATATCCCTATTTAAATTTAGATCNAAATGTGTTATTATCGTGTTATACACACACAATTAAAGAAAGGACCACAGCATGAGTTCATACTATCAAGCTGTGGGCAGAAAAATATAGTAAGAAATATCCCTATTTAAATTTAGATCCCCCCCTTCCCCTCCACACAAGAGTAATTTTTTAATGTGGTGTTCTAATATGTATGTAGACATTTTCTTTGTAAATATTAATCTTTTCTGCATTAAATTTTGCAGTGTCCTTTAAATTGTTTCAAGTTAATTTGTATATATGATAAATCTTACCAGGTCATTGGTGACATTTCAGTCTGCAAGTGAATTGAACAAAAATAGTTAATAAGTATCATGTGCAATTATTACTGTATAGGTCCCTTCCCCATCACACTGTGTTGTGCTGTGTTCTGGACTGGTTGTGTTTGTAACTAATTTGTTAACACTTGATGTTCTTATCTGGTTACATATACTGAGTGTTGATTGTGGTCGCTACTGACATATTACATATTTTAACTGTTTTATTTGTGAGGATATTATTCACTGTTGTGCTGATACCTTAAATNACTGTTTTATTTGTGAGGATATTATTCACTGTTCTAGCTAACAGTTATAAGCTACGTGTTATTTTCCACAAAGTGAAGTCTTAAAACATTGCATTATTTGTTGGGTGTATTGACATTTTTAGCTGATGTGAAATAAATTTGAATCACATGATTCAGGTCGCTTAAAATATCTACACATTTTTTTGCAGTCACAGGCGAAATTCAGCATTAAATACTGTACGTAGTTTAAATTTGAGTGTGGATCATTACTAGTAGCCTAGGTATTCCATGTTTAGCCTCATGGGTGGTCATACTGTATGTTTTGTATGATAAATAAAATTGAGTATACTTGCTATTTAAGATAATTTTTAATATAAATACTGATTAGTAAGCATTGTTTGTTACTTTTATAGGTTTTCTCTATTA